>JASAMX010028566.1:0-53036 GCA_030248175.1 Microlaimidae sp. YZB2_3
ATAATACTAAATTTTATACATAAAGGTATTTAGGATAAGATATTGATTGATGCTATAAATTAATGTTTTTGGAGGAAAATTTAAGGTTCAAAATAATAACTAAAATTTTCTTAAGAAGTTAAAGTCAGATTCTAAGTTTTAGAGGAGTTTCACGTTAAAAAAATTTGAAAATTTGGTAGGGATGGGGTCCTAGTGCAGTGGTGGACATACCTTGAAGTGGTAAACATACTGGATTTTTTTTGTATTTGTTAGTTACTACGTCTTTTTTTATTGTTAATTCCTGAACAAATAAACCTGCATCTGGTTTGCTTTATAAATGCTTGGCCTTCATTATGTTGTAGTGTTTTGCATTCCATTCAAAAAATATCTTTGAGCAGTTTCTTGTTAGCGCGCACCTTGATTTCAAGTTCTAATGTTTTATCGCTTAAACTATTCCTATTAGATCCTGTACATAGTTGAGCGCAGCTAAAAATTCGTTCAATAGGTGCTGTTGTGGCTGGTATAGGAAGTATCTGGTACGCAAGTTTGACTAAATGAGGAAACTTTTCTTCATTTTGATTCCAGAAATTAAAAACGTCCGTTTTAGACCCAATAACAGTTTTGCATAGTTCCTGGTAAGAGGCAATTTCAGATTTAATGCTGTCTGTGTTATCCAAACTAGCGCCAGCAAGTGATCCTGCATCAAGCTATAACCAAAGTAAAAAAGTATTCTTAGGTAACCAGAGTCTTGATTTTGACTCCTAAAACAAGAATGGATGAATACTTGGGCACCAGGTATATTTGAGTTTTAAGCATAGGTGGGCAGTCTCTCAAATTATGTGGGATACATGACCCCTTAAATTTGGGGATTCTTTAGATTTTTTAGAGGGTTAACCCCCTTCTCACACCACCCCGAGTTTTTTCCTAATAGCCGAATTCCGGCCCAACTGTCTAGGTTATAAATAGTCCATTACTTAGGTTCATGGAATACTTTTGTATGGACTGTTACAGTTGTAAACGGTATCCGGAAATTTTGTCTTTTACAATTCGTCTTTTAACATCTCGTCTTCTACAACTCGTCTTCTAAAGCTCGTCTTTTAAACATCTCGTCTTCGTAAAACTCGTCTTTTGGATGCGATTTTGTAAAACGTACTTTTTTAAAAGACAAGTTTCTCATATTTTGTGACTTAAACAATGGATCAAAAATTTTTTTCCTAAGCCTAAGCAAATGTATTCAATAGCGTGCTTTTTGAATTAAAGAGTAACAACCTTATTTTTTCATGAGCCTTAGCGAAACCTAAAAATCAAACAAAATTTTATCATTTGGGCGAAAACTTACCATTTTGAAAATGCGTTTACAAAATCGCATCCAAAAGACGTGTTTTCAAAAGACGAGATGTTTAAAAGACGAGCTTTCCAAAGACGAGTTGTGCAAGACGAGATGTTTAAAGACGAATTGCAAAAGACAAAATTTCCGGACACCGTTGTAAACAACTGACGGTAGATTACGAGAATTAATTTTGTCGTCATATGACCGCTTTTTTGTGAATGCCGTCATATTTTGAAAATTTGCCGTCATATGTCATGGACCACTATGAGCATAAAATATGACAGAATTAAAGGGCAGATTCGGTTTTTTAGCGTAACCGCGCTAACTTTAAGCGCGCTGAAAAATCTAAATGTGTATCGTGATAAGTTTTAGCTGGATTCTTAGGTTTTACTTAGGCTTAGGAAAAAATAAAAAAGCGTATAAAAATGTTTTAGCTTATTAAAACAGACGTTTCCGTTTTAGAAAACAGCTAAGCTTAAGCAAAACCCAAAAATCAAGCAAAACTTTATTGCGGTAAATTGGTATTTAATGCTGTGTTCTTCAAATTGTAGATTAAAAACCTTAGTTTTTCCTAAACCAAAGTAAAAACATAAAAATCAAGCAAAATTTTATTGTATAAACTGTAACTCTCTTTTTCGAAGCATGTTTATAAAATCTCACTCAAAAACGGCAGTTAGTAATCTGAGGCGCAATGCGCGCAAGTATTTTTAGGCGCGGGTGTAAATTGTAAAGCACACGATGGTCTTTTTTCTGTTCTCCACCAAAACCACTTTTTTAGTTTTATTTAAATTTGCATACAACAAAGTGACAAAACTTTTTACTCACGTTTTTGTATATTTTGTAATAAAATAGAATCAAAATATGACTAATTTTAAACGGCTAACTCGGTTTTACTTGGTTTTTTTTACTCGACTTTTATTTTTAAGGTTAAGCTTACGCGTTACTAAGCCTAAGCAAAGCCTAAAAAAGAACCTAAACTTTTTTGGCGCAGCTATTTTAAAGTTCTGGTTGTTTTTAAGGCTTCGCTTAGGCTTAGGAACGCATATGCTTAACCTTAAAAATAAAAGTCAAGTAAAAAAAGTCGAGTAAAACAGAGTTAGCAAGAACTCTTTTAAACTTTTAAACGCAAGAAAAATGTGAAAAAAACCAGAACTTTTAAACCATAGCAAACCAAAATTGGTTCTTAATTATTCACCATAAGTGAGCACGGTCTCAGAATCCCCAGAATTTGGATCTCCCAGAATTTCCGATAGAAACATGTTTTATTATTTAAATTGTACTAATTCTCAAATTGGATTTTAAAAAAACGAAACATTGTTTTAATTATTACTAATTATTACAAAATTATTACAAAATATACAAAAACGTGAGGTATAAGTTTTGTCACTTTGTTGTATGCGAATTTAAATAAAACTACAAAAATGGTTTTGGTGGAGAACAGAAAAAATACCATTGTGTGTTTTACAATTTACACCCGCGCCTAAAAATACTTGCGCGCCTTGCGCCTTGGATTACTAACTTCCTCAAAAACCTTCTGTTGTTTTCTGAAAACGAAATTTTAAAGACGAGATCGTAAAAGTCGTAATGTTAAAACCAAAGTTTTTTTCCCCCAATACATCAAACCCAAAATTATAAAATTTATAAAATCATATTGTAATAATTATGAATATATAAAAACGAAATTATATGATTTCATGTTATAATTACATATTTTTGTAATTCTGAATTTTAAAATATAACATACATTTCAAATTACTACAATTTGTTGTTATTTTACGTATTTTATGTATTGAATTCGTAAATAAATCATTCAATTCTCTTTTAATTCTGTCCTATTTAATCTTATTACATATGACATATGACGGCACTCGAACTCGAAATATGACAGTAGTCATTATGACGGCAGTAATATGACGGCATAAGTAATTGGTGGCAGATTCTGATTTTCAAGGTGTCCGTACATTACGCCAACGACGATTCGCCGACAACTATTTCGCCGACTACTTTTACGCCGACGATCATTTCACCCCCAGACCATTTGGCCGATGCGACGTTTCGCCGACGCAGTTGCAAAAAATGTTTCTAATTGCATAAATATAACATTGAGACAAGAATTTTTACACGAAATTAGTAGATTATACGATTTTCTTTAGAAAACATATATTTTGTTCATTTTAAAACTATAACACAGTAAAATTATGATATTTAATTTTTGATCAAATCGCGATTGATAAAAAAATTATCTTTCTTCCATAAACAGTTAGTTTTCTTTGTTTTACAAAAGTTTTAATAAAAATCAATTAATTCTAATTTGTTAAACAAGTAGCCAATGTTATTTTCGATAATATTGATCAATTTTATTATGATTATTATGATTTTTATGTTATTTTATTATTGCGACATTTCGTCGACGCGTTTTAAAAAAATGCATCCAAATACTTTTAATATCCAAAAAACGATTGATTTAAAAGAAACAAAAGGGAATTAAGTAAATTATTATCCCTTTAAACCTATTTTAATGTTTGTATAAATATTTTAAAATAGTGTTTGCACCATCCAGTTATCCAAAATTATCCTCCATGTGACCCATAATAACTGTTTGGTCGCGTAGATCAAATTCTGGATGATTTTGGTCGAAAAACTCCTCCTCAAAAACGTCTAAAACTTTTGAAGGCGGAAAAATACAAGAAAATATGTTTTTTTTTAAACTGACAAAAGTTGTAATCTTGAATTTGAAGCGTTGTAAGGCCTTCTCGTTAAACCTTCCGCTGAATGCATTGCTGAAAATAGAAAAAATAATAACCAGTGCAAACGATACCTGGAATGGAAACCCGGACTAAATTATAATAAGTTTATAAATACTATTGATGTTTCTAGTGATGTTCCTTGGAGCACGGAGCTCTGGAGCTCGAGAGCTTGTTTCTATTTTTTTGTTGGTATTTTCATAAATAATTAAGTAATGCCATAAATTATTTTTGTCAGGGAATTCTTTGTTGAAAGAGTTACAGAATACAGATACTTGGGCCTCACTGTTGATGAAAGTTTGTCTTGGAGTAAGCATTCAAATATAAAAAGTGCCCAGTTAAAGAAAGCCACAGGGGCTTTAACTAAAATTTTTGGTAAAAATGTAAGCTCCGGTGCATTAAGAAATATTTTTTAGCACTGTGTTTCCGTTCTTAACCTATGTTCTGGCAGTATATTACCCTTATTTTTAAAAGGACCGTTACAATTTGAAGGAGAATGAAGGATGAATTAAGGATGATTTCCAAAAAATATAACGTTTTTTTGGAGCAACTTAAAAATTTAAGCCAAATTATTACTGCTGACCACACAGCAGCAAGTTTCCGGTCGCGTTTAATGTATACTTATCGCACCACCAGTTTCGAATTCCCCCCGAAAATTGTTTATTACGAATTTATGATCAAGCCGTGCGAAGATCCGGAAGATTACGAAACAATAATTTTCAGTATCAGTTGCCCTCTAAACATTTTACAAGAACTGATTCTTCCGCTTTAAGAAAATTGATATATTAGTAGAAACAATATCACACTACTTTTTGCTTACAAACTAAAAACCTTTCTTTTAATTACACGTGATATTTATTTTTTAAATTGATTTTTAGAAAACCAGAATTTTTACAACGTGCTTTAATTATTTATTTCGTTATTTATTTTAGTGCATGTTTCTATTTAGTGTTATTATGTATCAATTGTTTTTTATAAAATTTATGCAAAGCCTAATAGATTCTTAGCCACGGTAATATCAGGTCAGTCATTGCCGATTTCGGGAAGTAATGAATTCTTTGGGGTTGAAAATGATTTATTTGGTATGGCTTATTTTGGTGTGCAAAACAATTCTATTTGGTTTTCTTTTTTCTTTTCTTTTTGGTGCATGCAATTTCAGTGCGGTTATTTACTTGCTTCTGTATGTTCCTGTCGTTTGACAAAATAAATAAAAATAAAAATAAATAAATAAAATTTTTGAAAATTAGATTTTTCACAACTATATAAAAACAATTAGTCCTAAAAATGCAAGTAGGATAATTTCGAACATAATTAAGTTTAAGTAAAGTTTAAATTGCTTATTTAAAGAGTGGAGCTTCAAGAGCTCCGGAAGGAGCTTCGCTTTAAATGGCCGAAGCTTTAAAGCATGATACTATAAAGTATAAACATCACTTTTCTCTATATTTCAAAGCTCATATGCAGAGATGGGACTAGAATTTAGTCGCAATATTCCAAGGTGTATTTACAAATTTTGGTGCTATTTATAGTAAAAGTCGTTTCATAACATAACTATATATAGGGTACGTAGAACAGATATTCAAAATTTTACAGTTTCAGTTTTAGACAATTTAGAAAAATAAGCCATTGAAAAATGGACTTAAGCCCTAGTCACATTTCTGCATACGGGCCCTGAACCTTCGGCCATTTAAAGCAGAAGCAGTTCTGGAGCTTTAAAATTTGTTTATTTCCACTTTAGGGCTATTTTATTGTTTTTAAAATGTGTTAAAAAAAATTAGTTTACAAAAAAATTTTAAAAAAATAATTGACGGCATTACTTATTAATCCTTCATAAAATTAGTACCAAAATAGGGCGAAGCTCCGCTCCGTCGTTCTGGAGTTCGAAGTTTTGGGTAATATCATAAACAAACGCACATACAGTAATAATGGTAAATTTCGTTGCATGACAAAATAATTACACAAACATACACACGTACACATAAACAAACCGCCAGAGTAATCGTTTCCGAAAAAGTATGCAAAAATAGTGATGGGCCGTTTCAGTTCCGGGTTCTGGCTGTTCCGGGTAAAATTTGGAGTTCCAGTTCCTATTCCGGATTTTTGAAAAATCTCAATTTTCGTTCTGGTTTCGGTTCCAGAGTTCCGGAGGTTCCACAGTTCTACCCATTACTACAAATTATATATGAAATGGAAAGAATGAAATTTGAATTACATTGTGTTTATTTTTGATATTGAAGTAGAATAAGGGCTGGTTCATACTTATGACAAAACGTCCTTCGGACAAAGTCCAAAGGACAATTTTATAAAAGCCAGAACACCTTTGAACAAGTCAAAACGTCCTTTGGACTTTTTCCTTTGTACGAAGTATGAACGCTACTTGAAATTTGTCCTTTGGACAAAATCCAAAGGGAAAAGTCCAAAGGACAAAAAGTATGAATACGTTATCCTTTGGACTTTGTCCAAAGGAAAAGTCCAAAGGACGTTTTTACGCTATATTTGTCAAAGGACTTTTGTCCTTTGGACTTTGTCCAAAGGACGTTTTGTCATAAGTATGAACCAGCCCTAAGATATAATTTGTTACACAGTTTACTTTGCTAAACTGATTGCTTTGCAAATTTTGATTAATAAAAAACTGTCAACATCGGTTATTATGTTATTGTTTACCTCAAATGCGCCAAATTTAAATTTTTTATTGACTTTTTAGGCATATGAGGCCCCTAGGTACTCTAGCTTTAAAAGCCCGCAAAGCGCGAAGATACGCACCTTCATTCTTGTGAGAAAGACAGAAAAAAAACTAGGATTCTCGGAATGTTCGTCTTTTACATTACGTATTTCAACATCTCGTACATCTTATCTTCCGAAAGATCTCTTTTAAACATCTCGTTTTTGGATGTTTAAAAGAAGACGAGATGTTTAAAAGATGAACTTTTCGAAAACGAGTTGCAGAAGGCGAAATGTTGAAAGACGTAATGTAAAAGCCGAAATTTCCACACATCAAAAACAAGTGGCAGAACTTTGCCTTGATGATCTGCATGAATTGTGTAGCATTGTTTTAAAACAAAAGCGGCGCGGTCATTGATTAAATCAGTCATTGGTTTTTGCCATAAAACAGTGGATAAAACTTTTCAGTAAAATCTGACAGATTATACGCTGAGCTATCAGTTCCAAAAATTTTTATTTTGCTTTTTTAAAACACCAATGGTAAATATTGCCTACACTTCTCATCAACTGGAAATTTCTTTGTGCATGGCATAATCTTGTAAAATATACAAAATATAATTTCTACAATTAATAAGTCAAACAAAGTATAACTGACGCCACAATGAATATGTAATAATAGTGTCTGTGACTTATTTTAATTATAAAGGAGATAATCACGATACATAACAAAACTAAGTCATTTAATTTATTATAGATTTTGTCGTATTTTGTCATAACAAAAACAAATAAATAGTTGTGGCTGTGATGTACTTTATTTTGGGCGAATATTATGCAAATAAATCGAAAATAAAAAACTTTCAACATTTGATTTTGTTATTTTTTTACCTATCATGGGTGGCGCGGGAGCGCCACGGGGCGATTTAGCTCGCGGTGCCGCGCCAACCATAATTAGAGAACGTGGGTAAATTTTAAAATTCATGTTCATCTCCTTCTTCTTCTTCTTTTTCTTCTTCTTACTATTATTCTAACGCTCAATTCTTAAAATCAATATTCCTCCTTCGTTACTGATTGATCAAAAATAAACATGGGCTCATTGGAAAGAAAAAAGAATTACGCAACTTTCTTAGGAGCCACTTTTTTTATTTAGGTTCTTGTTATCGATTTATTGATCAAAATAAAAAACTTAAAAAATAGACAAATAAAAACTCCCAACCGCACAATAACAGCCTTTTGACAACAATAAGGATTGTACAGAGCAGACAACGAACAGCCCCACATAGAAACCGCACAAAAAAAGCAGAAGACGGTGCTCGGTTTTAATTGGTGGCGGAAACCGAACCATTTTCCAGCGCCATGTACTTCAACCGCGCGAAAACAACAAAGTACTTTTTTTTAATTCTTGCAATACTGATGACAAAATTAATTCAAATTTTTATTAAAAAAATAATAATAAAATAAAACGAAAACAAGATCCGAAAACTTTTATGTGTATTTTTAAATGTATTTGATGTGATTATTAAGTAGACAAAATTTAAGTATTTTATTTCAAATAACAAGCAAAAAACACATAAGGCTCTGTTAGAAAAATTTAAGTTATAAATAGTGTATTTATCTATAAGTATTTATAAATTTGTTTAATATTTATTTATTATTGTAATTTTGAAATAGTTTCAGATTTTTTAAACTTTTGTATTTTTGCGTGTTTTCATATAAATTTGAATATTTCCTTTTTATTGTAATTTTAACATATAATATAATTATAATTTTAGATTTTCAAATTTTGTGTTTTTGCGTGCTTTTCATTCATTATATTTTTTAGATTCCTGATAAAGGCCTGTGTTTTATCGGGTTGAAACGTCGAGAATAAAGCCGCTTTACACATTTCTGTCTTTATTGCCATGAATACAAACACTTTTTTGCTTACTAAACATCAAGACAACCCAAAAGGATTTCGTGATAAAAAACACATACATAATACAAAAAAAACATACAAAATACATACATACATACATAATACAAAATACATAACATACATAATACATACGTAGCAAAACAACCAATTTCTCACGGCAATAGAATTATTATTGATAAAAATTTGTTTTAATTTGCTTCAATATTTAAAAAATCATAAAAACAAAAAGAAAAGATTTCAGAATAATTATTTACTTTTTTTTTTTAAACCAATAGTTTTTCATATAAAATATATAGATACGCATAATAAAAAAAAAACATACAAAATACATACATACATACATAATACATAAAAATACAAAATACATAACATACAAAATATACATACATACATAATACATACATAGCAAAACAACCAATTTTTCACGGCAATAGAATTATTATTGATAAAAATTTGTTTTAATTTGCTTCAATATTTAAAATAATCATAAAAACAAAAAGAAACGATTTTAAGAATAATTATTTAACTTTTTTTCTTTTAAATCAATAGTTTTTTTTTCATATATAAAATATCTATGGTTGAATTATATCTGGCTGACGCTGAAAATTAGAATGCAGACATGAGGGGACCAATTAAAATTGTGCGGTAATGACGTTTTTTTTAAAAAAACAAATAAGAACGCAATTTTTTTTAAATGCGTCGGCGAAATGTTGCAGTGAAGAAAAAGCATAAAATCACAATCAAATTAAATATTATTTTCGAAAATAATATTAAAGGCTTGTTTAGCAATTTCATATTAATTAATTGTTATTTAAACTTTTTTAAAACAAAGAAAAACAATTGTTTATACGAGGAACATAATTTTGTTATTAATCACGATTCGATCAAAAATAAATACTCTGATTTTATTGTGCAATACTTTTAAAAGAAACAAAAATATATGTTTTCTAGACAAATTCATATAATCTACGAATTATCGTGTAAAAATTTTTGTTTTAAATTTATATTTATATAATCAGAAACATTTTTTTAACAGCGTCGGCGAAACGTCGCATCGGCCAAATGGTCCATGAGTGAAATGATCATCAGTGTAAAAGTCGGCGGCAATGTCGCGCGAAGAAGGCAACCTCAGAACGCAAAAATCGCTTTGCATTTTAAAAATAAAAAAAAAAATCTAAAAGATAACAAAAACAAAAAAAAAAAAAAACAAAAAAAAAAAAAAAAAAACAAAACAAAACAAAAACAACAAGAAAGAATCAAAAAAAAAAACCAAGCAAAACAAAAAAACATCAAAATCAAAAAAAAAACAAAAAAACAAAAAACAAAAACAACAAAAAAACAAACAAAAACAAAAAAAAAACACGCACAAAAAACGCAGAGAACCAAGCAAAAAACAAAAAAAAAGCCAACAAACAAAAAAAAAGCAAAAAAAAAAAATAAAAAAAAAAAGCTCTCACGCAAATCACCAAAAAAAAACTAAAAAAAAAACAACCGCACAAAATCCCCATCCATCAACAGCCAGCCAAAAATCAACCAAGAAAAAAAAAAAAAAAAAAAAGAAAAAAAAAAAAACAAAATCTCAGAAAAAAAAGCAAAAAAACAAAAATCGAAAAAACAAAAAAAAAAAAAAAAAGCACACAAAAAAAAAAAAATCAACCAAACAAAAATAAAAAAAAAAAAAAAAACAAAAAAAAAAAAACAAAAAACAAAACAAAAAAAAGATCAAAAAAAAGCCAAGCAAAAGCCAACAACAATCGGAACCGAGGCCACAACGCCACGACGCCGCCGACTTTTACACCAATGATCATTTCACTCCCGGACCCAACCCACCAAAAAAAAAAAAACAAAACCAACAAAAACAAAACAACACCAACACCACCAAACAACACCACACCAAACCCCCCCCCCCCCCGATATTTTATATATGAAAAAAAAACTATTGATTTAAAGAAAAAAAGTTAAATAATTATTTTTAAAATCGTTTTGCTTTTTTTGTTTTTATGATTATTTTAAATATTGAAGCAAATTAAAACAAATTTTTATCAATAATAATTCTATTGCCGTGAAAAATTGGTTGGTTTGCTATGTATGTATTATGTATGTATGTATATTTTGTATGTTATGTATTTTGTATTTTTATGTATTATGTATGTATGTATGTATTTTGTATGTTTTTTTTGTATTATGCGTATCTATATATTTTATATATGAAAAAAACTATTGATTTAAAAGAAAAAAAAGTAAATAATTATTCTTAAAATCTTTTCTTTTTGTTTTTATGATTTTTTAAATATTGAAGCAAATTAAAACAAATTTTTATCAATAATAATTCTATTGCCGTGAGAAATTGGTTGTTTTGCTACGTATGTATTATGTATGTTATGTATTTTGTATTATGTATGTATGTATGTATGTATTTTGTATGTTTTTTTTGTATTATGTATGTGTTTTTTATCACGAAATCCTTTTGGGTTGTCTTGATGTTTAGTAAGCAAAAAAGTGTTTGTATTCATGGCAATAAAGACAGAAATGTGTAAAGCGGCTTTATTCTCGACGTTTCAACCCGATAAAACACAGGCCTTTATCAGGAGTCTAAAAAATATATAATGAATGAAAAGCACGCAAAAACACAAAATTTGAAAATCTAAAATTATAATTATATTATATGTTAAAATTACAATAAAAAAGGAAATATTCAAATTTATATGAAAAACACGCAAAAATACAAAAGTTTAAAAATCTGAAACTATTTCAAAATTACAATAATAAATAAATATTTAAACAAATTTATAAATACTTATAGATAAATACACTATTTATAACTTAAATTTTTCTAACAGAGCCTTATGTGTTTTTTGCTTGTTATTTGAAATAAAATATTTAAATTTTGTCTACTTAATAATCACATCAAATACATTTAAAAATACACATAAAAGTTTTCGGATCTTCTTTTCGTTTTATTTTATTATTATTTTTTTAATAAAAATTTGAATTAATTTTGTCATCAGTAATGCAAGAATTAAAAAAAGTACTTTGTTGTTTTCGTGCGGTTGAAGTACATGGCGCTGGGAACTGGTTCGGTTTTCGCCACCAATTAAAATCGAGCACCGTCTTCTGTTTTTTTTGTGCGGTTGGTTTCTATGAGGGGCTGTTCGTTGTCTGCTCTGTACAATCCTTATTGTTGCCAAAAGGCTGTTATTGTGCGGTTGAGAGTTTTTATTTGTCTATTTTTTTAGTTTTTTATTTTGATCAATAAATCGATAACAAGAACCTAAATGAAAAAAGTGGCTCTTAAGAAAGTTGCGTAATTCTTTCTTCTTTCCAATGAGCCCATGTTTATTTTTGATCAATCAGTAACGAAGGAGGAATATCGATTTTAAGAATTGAGCGTTAGTATAATAATAATAATAAGAAGAAGAAGAAGAAGGAAAAGAAGGAGATGAACATGAATTTTAAAATTTACCCACGTTCTCTAATTGTGGTTGGCGCGGCACCGCGGGCTAAATCGCCCCGTGGCGCTCCCGCGCCACCCATGATAGGTAAAAAATAACAAAATCAAATGTTGAAAGTTTTTTATTTTCGATTTATTTGCATAATATTCGCCCAAAATAAAGTACATCACAGCCACAACTATTTATTTGTTTTTGTTAGAACAAAATACGACAAAATCAATAATAAATTAAATGACTTAGTTTTGTTATGTATCGTGATTATCTCCTTCCTAATTAAAATAAGTCACAGACACTATTATTACATATTCATTGTGGCGTCAGTTATACTTTGTTTGACTTATTAATTGTAGAAATTATGTTTTGTATATTTTACACGATTATGCCATGCACAAAGAAATTTCCACAGTTGATGAGAAGTGTAGGCAATATTCACCATTGGTGTTTTAGAAAAGCAAAATAAAAATTTTTGGAACTGATAGATCAGCGTATAATCTGTCAGATTTTACTTAAAAGTTTTATCCACTGTTTTATGGCAAAAATCAATGACTGATTTAATCAATGACCGCGCCGCTTTTGTTTTAAAACAATGCTACACAATATCATGCAAATCATCAAGGCAAAGTTCTGCCACTTGTTTTTGATGTGTGGAAATTTCGGCTTTTACATTACGTCTTTCAACATCTCGCCTTCTGCAACTCGTCTTCGAAAAGTTCATCTTTCAAACATCTTGTCTTCTTTTAAACATCCAAAAACGAGATGTTTAAAAGACCATCTTTCGGAAGATAAGATGTACACGCTGATAGTAACCATTGGGTGAATCGAGTTGAAATATATATTTTTTGGATTAGCGTGTCTAAAGTTTTTATATGAGTATAAACAAGACGGTATTACAATAAATATATAAAAAAAAGACCCCCTAAAATTTTTTAGGGTATATTATGGGTTGTAAAAATGGTAACCATTAGATGAATCGAGTTGAAATTTATATTTTTGGGATAAGCGTGTCTAAAGCTTTGATATGAGTATAAACATGAGGGTATTATAATAAATATATAAAAAGACCCCTAAAATTTTTGGGGGCACATTTTGGTGGTAAAAATGGTAACCATTGGGTAAATCATGTTGAAATTAATTTTTTTGACATCAGCGTGTCGAGAGCTTTGATATGAGTATAAACATGAGGTATATTGATGGGTGCAAAAATGGGTAACCACTGAAGAAAATTAAAAAAACCATATATTTTGAAGTCAGTGCGTCGAGAGCTTTCATATGAGTATAAACATGTCACTTAAAATGAAAAAATGACAAAATTACCATTTTTCAAAATTGGGGGTATTTGGGGCTATGTAACCGGGTAACCATAAAAAATTTTTTTCTAAAATTAATATTTTTGAAATCAGCACGCATAGAGCTTTCAAACGAGTATAAACACGGCTTATAAATAATAAAAACAAAAAATCACTTCTTACTAATTTTGGGGGTACAAAGGGGTCTGTATTTTGGTTACCCGACCATTTAGAGCAATTTTTTTAATATTTTTGAAATCAGCACACCGAAAGCTTTAAAATGATATATTACTCGCTTATGTAGAGGGGCTGTGTCAAAAGTTTTTTTAGGGGTCAGCCATTGCAGTGCCTTAGGGCATCAAGATTTTTTTGAGACTATCACCAAAATGTCGGATTTAAATTTCCGCATAAATCCCCCCCGGTCTCAGGCCTGTGGCTCTAACAGTTTTTGAGCATGATGCCAAAATATGCATTCGGTGTCCCCCATACAAAGATTTTTAGCAAAAATCATGAAATTGACCCCCTTTAACCTCTCGGGGTACCCGACCCAGGTAAGTTACCCCTAACAAATTATATATTTTGAGCTCAAAAAAGTATGGACAATCTGCAAAAAAATTTTCAGACGTAAAGCCCCATATGGTAAAAAGTTAGAAATTTAGCCGAAAAAAATTGACCGTAAATTTCGGCAATTTTGGGGCTAATCCCCCAAAATTTTTGAAAAAAAAAATTTTTAGGAGGTAGCCAAAAGTACAAGGACCTTAACGCGAAATATTTGCATAGGGTAGTGCATTTAATTTCGGCACTTTTTTGTTTTTCCGATGTAACTTTTCACTGTATTGCCCGAATTTCATGTTTGATAGCTCATTTTGAAGCTTTCACGATACTGTGTTGCGTCACAAAAGTTTCACTGTACGAAAGTAGTTTTTTTACTTAATTAAATCAGTTTTTAAAAAAATGGAAAATTGCCGAAATTAAATGTGTGCATTTAATTTCGGCACTTTACAAACAATTGATTGTTTCTCAGTCAAAAAATCATCATTTTTAAAAATTTAAAAACCTATCATTATCTCCAGACAGTTTTCTTTAATTTAAGCTTCTACTTGTTGTTCAACGTGTAACTGGCAAAAATTTACAGCTAAAATGCCAAATGGTTTCAAAATGAGCAAAATTTGAGGAAAAAGTGCATTTAATTTCGGCACTTTTTAAAAGGACCCTTTTAATCGAGTTTAAGTGCAGAGCTATGACCCCTACACATTTCAACGTTGTCTTTTAACTATTTACAATTACAATTTAACACCCGACCACTTAATTCAACCCGTTTTTACCTACAGCAATATGTGTGCCGAAATTACACTATTTTATTTTATAACGATTGCTCACCACAGACGCAGCGTAGAACCACGGGGACTAAAAATTCGGAAAATAGACTAAATTTTACCAGGACAGTTCAATTTCTAAACCAATTTATTGCGTAATCATGAAATGCCCATGTTCTAAAAACGAGTATCAACTTTATTTTTTATAAATCACACAATTTCACATGAAAATATCATAACATAACAATTAAAAAGCTCAATATAATTATCTCTCATTTGAGCTATCAAACGTCGTATTCCGTCCAGGATTACCAAAGATATAGTCCAAAATCAAAAATGCCCAATTTGGAAAAGTGCCGAAATTAAATGCACTACTCTATTTATCGCGGCGCGTTCAAAAGTTATAAGACCGCAAACAAAAAATTTTTTGTCAACTTTTTTTCCAGTATCGCTAAAAAAAAAACAGAGAGTAGGGCTAATGGCTTATTTTTCTTAATTGTCTAAAACTGAAACTGTAAAATTTTGAATATCTGTTCTACGTACCCTATATATAGTTGTGTTATGAAACGACTTTTACTATAAATAGCACCAAAATTTGTAAATACACCTTGGAATATTGCGACTAAATTCTAGTCCCATCTCTGCATATGAGCCCAGAGCATGATTTTGAAAGATAGAGAAAAGTGATGTTTATACTTTATAGTATCATGCTTTGAAGCTCCGGCCATTTAAAGCGAAGCTCCTTCATGAGTTCTTGAAGCTCCACTCTTTAAATAAGCAATTTAAATTTTACTTAAACTTAATTATGTTCGAAATTATCCTACTTGCATTTTTAGGACTAATTTTATTGTTTTTATATAGTTGTGAAAAATCTAATTTTCAAGAATTCCCTGACAAAAATAATTTATGGCATTACTTAATTATTCATGAAAATACCAACAAAAAATAGAAACAAGCTCTCGAGCTCCAGAGCTCCGTGCTCCAAGGAACATCACTAGAAACATCAATAGTATTTATAAACTTATTTTAATTTAGTCCGGGTTTCCATTCCAGGTATCGTTTGCACTGGTTATTATTTTTCTATTTTCAGCAATGCATTCGGCGGAAGGTTTAACGAGAAGGCCTTACAACGCTTCAAATTCAAGATTACAACTTTTGTCAGTTTAAAAAAAAAACATATTTTCTTGTATTTTTCCGCCTTCAAAAGTTTTAGACGTTTTTGAGGAGGAGTTTGTCGACCAAAATAATCCAGAATTTGATCTACGCGACTAAACAGTTACTATGGGTCACATGGAGGATAATTTTGGATAACTGGATGGTGCAAACACTATTTAAGATATTTATACAAACTTTAAAATAGGTTTAAAGGGATAATAATTTACTTAATTTCCTTTTGTTTCTTTTAAATCAAAATCAACCGTTTTTTGGATATTTAAAAATATTTGGATGCATTTTTTTAAAACGCGTCGGCGAAATGTCGCAATAAAGAAATAACATAAAATCATAATAAAATTAATCAATATTATCGAAAATAACATTGGCTGCTTGTTTACCAAATTAAAATTAATTGATTTTTATTAAAACTTTTTTGGTACAAAGAAAAATAACTGTTTATGGAAGAAAGATAATTTTTTATCAATCCCGATTTGATCAAAAATTAAATATCATAATTTTACTGTGTAATAGTTTTAAAATGAACAAAAATATATGTTTTCTAAAGAAAATCGTATAATCTACTAATTCCGTGTAACAATTCTCTTCTCAATGTTATATTTATGCAATTAAAAACATTTTTTGCAACTGCGTCGGCGAAACGTCGCATCGGCCAAATGGTCCGGGGGTGAAATGATCGTCGGCGTAAAAGTCGTCGGCGAAATAGTCGTCGGCGAATTGTCGTCGGCGTAATGTACGGACACCCCGTTCCCAGTAATTATTCCTGCGTAAAAATACCTTCGGTAAAAAAACTTTCGACAAATGACATTCTAGTAAAAATACCATCGGGTAATTTCATATTCGTACGGAGTCCTTTGGGGCTGTCCTGTTGTTGAATATTATTAAAATTATTATATTGTTGCATGGCGATTAAAGACAGAAATGAAATTATTTATTCATACGTGTAGAATAAATAATTTCAAATTATTTCTGTCTTTAATCGCCATGCAACAATACAATAATTTTAATATTGACCATCGATCAATTTAGCTTGATTTTTAGGTATTTTGCTTAGGTTCAGAAAAAATCAGCCCGAACGTCAATCCGTCAGATTGTCAAATTACCAGGTGGTATTTTTACCAGAATGTAATTTGTAAGAAAGTCAAATGTCGAAGGAATTTTTACGCTGGTATTAGGGTAGTGCATTTAATTTCGGCACTTTTTCCAATTGGGCATTTTTTATTTTGGACTATATCCTTGGTAATCCTGGATGGAATACGACGTTTGATAGCTCAAATGAGAGCTAATTATATGTAGATGACTGTCGTGAGCTTTTTATTTGTTATGTTATGATATTTTTATGTGAAATTGTGTGATTTACAAAAAAATAAAAATGTTACTCGTTTTTAGAACATTGGCATTTCATGATTACGCAATAAATTGGTTTAAAAATTAAACTGTCCTGGTAAAATTTAGTCTATTTTCCGAATTTTTAGTCCCCCTGGTTCTTCGTTGCGTCTGTGGTGAGCAATCGTTATAAAATAAAATAGTGTAATTTCGGCACTCATATGCTGTAGGTAAAAACGGATTGAATTAAGTGGTCGGGTGTTAAATTGTAGTTGTAAATAGTTAGAAGACAACGTTGAAATGTGTAGGGGTCATAGCACTGAACTTAAACTCGATTAAAAGGGTCCTTTTAAAAAGTGCCGAAATTAAATGCACTTTTTTCCCAAATTTTGCTCATTTTGATACCATTTGGCATTTTAGCTGTAACTTTATGCCAGTTACACGTTGAACAACAAGTAGAAGCTTAAATTAAAGAAAATTGTCTGAAGATAATGATAAGCTTTTAAATTTTTGAAAATGATGATTTTTTTACTGAGAAACAATCGATTGTTTGTAAAGTGCCGAAATTAAATGCACACATTTAATTTCGGCAATTTTCCATTTTTTTAAAAACTGATTTAATTAAGTAAAAAAACTACTTTCGTACAGTGAAACTTTTGTGACGCAACGCAGTATCGTGAAAGCTTCAAAATGAGCTATCAAACAGGAAAATCGAGCCATACAGTAAAAAGTTACATTGGAAAAACAAAAAAGTACCGAAATTAAATGCACTACCCTATAAAATGTGCAACTCCTATATAAAAAAGTGCGGAAAAGTAGGCCATTATAATAAGCCTCTCCATTTAAATGACACCCTCCACTATAATGGCATAGTAGCCATTTTAATTCTATTAAAATGGAGAGGAAGCTATTATAATAGCCATTATTGATTTAATTTCACTTCATATATACTCAAAAGTGTAATACTGTCCGGGCCGCACGAGTTTTTGCGTGTTGGACAGTATTATACTTGTGAGTATTATATGAAGTGAAATTAGATCAATAAATGGCTATTATAATAACTTCCTCTCCATTTTAACTCGCCGAATTAAAATGGCTATTATGCCATTATAGTGGAGGGTGTCATTTAAATGGAGAGGCTCATTATAATGGCCTACTTTTCCGCACTTTTTTATATAGGAGTTGCACATTTTTAAGTGTATTATTTATTTTTGGTATTATTACGTGGAGCCGGACACCCTTGGTTAATCGGCAAACTGTAAATTCCACCGACACCGACACCGTCTCAAATTTATAAAAATTATATGTTGATGTTCGCGGTTAGGCGGAATTGACCGAAACGGCAAATTAAAGAAATTTAAACGTTTTTTTGAATGAAAATTAGCTTTTTGCATATAAATTTCTGGAAAACTAACTAGGTTTTAATGTATTACACTATAATTATTAAAGTATTATAAGCATTAAATTAAGTTTAAAAACAAAAAATAAGTAAATTAAACTAGATTATAATTAGTTCATCAAATAAAACTGGTAAACTTCCAGTTTATTTTTTTAGCTTAAGAACACAGTTTTAAATTTTGTTTTGAATTGTTCAATTTAAAATTTTTCATTTGAATTTAGAGTTTAGGCTTAGGCTTAGGATTCACGGTGTTGATTTTTAAATTGAAACTTTTGTTATAACAAATATTAAAACTGTTTTTTATGTTAGAAAGTTTAACAGGAAAACACTTCTAGATTCAAACCAAAGAAGCTTTATTTTTCCTAAGCCTAAGCGAAACCTAAAAATAAATATAAAAGCCAAATAGCTTTTTGAAAATGCCGAATAATTTACTTTTTAATAAATATTTTCGGAATATTATGCATATTTCAAAATTATTTTTTTGCAGCAAAGAAGCTTTATTTTGCCTAAGCCTAAGCGAAACCTAAAACAAATATTAAGCCTAAAACAGCTTTTTGAAAATGCCGAATAATTTACTTTTTAATGAATATTTTTCGGAATATTATGCATATTTCAAAATTATTTTTTGCAGAACACCAAAAGCTTTAAAAAATATTGTTGAAAAGTTAAAAAGCTTCTAAAACCTAATATCTGATTAATTAGAATGAGATATTGCACGAAAAATAGGTAATTAACGAAATTCCGGTAAAATTTGTATAATATTAAAAATTACGGTAGATTACGCTAAATTTTGGTCGGTGTCGGTGTCAGTGAAATTTATAGTTTGCCGGTTAATCGCGCCGCGCTTTTTTTCTTTATGAGTAGAGTGCGGCTGCTGTTGGCCCTAAATCGTATGTGTAAGGTTTCGCTCAAAATGTTGTTTAAAATATGTAGGTAGCAATGAATCGTCACTTGTAAATATAAATACGTTAAAATATAATTAATCCCATATAAATTAGGTAAAAAACTAATATTTTAACAATTGAATAAAGATCATTGTCAAATTTAAATGAAAATGGTATAAAAATGGTAAGTTGCTGGGTTATTATTTATTGGGCGAAATAAATTAAAACACTAGTTAGCACAAATCGTAAATATACGTGTTCCGCTATTTATACGCATAGGTGTCCTTCAATTGATCCTAAGTAAGTAGTTAATCTTGGCATATATCTTTTATTTATTTATTTAATGATCAGATAACAGAATTAATATAATACTAAGCATAGTCTATGCATAGTTTAATTCTACTGTTTTCATCATTTCATTGTTTTTTTCCCCTTTTTTTCTCTTGTTCTATTTTTTTTCTTTTTTTTTCATCAACAACATCAAATCTGCGACTTAATTGCCGCCAATGTGAATTACAATTGTAACAAATTATCAATGAACATAGCTATCTGATATGACTTTAAAGGCTCAAAAAGAGCGCTTATTTAAGTCAGTTTAAAAACTTTTCTTGAATGCATTCAAAGAATCGACAGTTACTTGTGATGGGAGTAGATTGTTCCAAGGTGTAACCACCCTATTTGCAAAAGAAAATTTCCTTGCATTAATTCGGCAGTCTTCAATGGCCAATTTAAATGGATGACCACGGGTGGGCTGCAGGTTAAACTTAAAAAAATCATTGGCTTGCAAATTGTTTAAGCAATGTATAATTTTAAAGCACTCATATAAATCATATCAATGGTATGATTCCCATACGCGTCCCAAAAGTCGATTTGACCGACCCTACTGTAAAATACACTATAAAACATCTTCATACCCTAAATTAGACCCGCAGACTTGATTTTTGTGGTTATTATTGAGATTTGAGCTTTTGATTAGAAGTTATAAGCCGATTAACACCCAAAAATTGCCCTATTTTGGCATGTACAATTTATGTTATTAAGAAATTTTTTTTATTAAACCTTTAATCAAATTAATATTATTTTTTTTGTATTACCAAGTGTCTGGCAGTTACAAATATACTTTTATTTTTTTCATGGCAACAACCAATTTTTTATAATAACCGTTCAAATACCCATAAAATTTTAATTGTGAAAAATTCACATTTTTTAAAAACAACTTATTTTAATAAAAATAAATTATATTACAAATATTACAAATTTGTTTGATTTTTAGGTTTTGCTTAGGCTTAGGAACAATAAATCGCTGAAAAACTAAGTTTAAATTAACGTTTAAAGCCAAAAAATTTTTGTTGTCCATGTTTTTGGTGGTCCATGTAACTTTTGAATTTTTAATTTTTTTGAAAATTTTTGAGTTCTCCAGACTTCTAGCATTGTTAAAACATAGTTTTTAATTTAATTTGTGTGTTTACAATTTTTTTTATTAACATCATAAATTGCATATGCTGAAAAAGGTCATTTTTCGGGTATAAATTAGTTCATAACTCTTTTCGATAAGACCAAATCTTAAAATTAACCATCAAAACGAAGTCTACGTGTCCGATTGTGTACAAAGATGTTTTATATGTGTATTTTACTTTAGAATTGGTCATATCGAATTTTGGGACGCGTATGGGAATCGTACCTAAATCAATTTTGTCTCTTCGATCCTTTAATCTTTCTAAACCTAGGTAATCCAGTCTATGTTCATAACCAACAGGTAACAACTTGCATTTATAAAACAAACTTCTAGTAAAATTTTGTTGCACTTTTTCCAAAATGTGTATATCTTTTTGTAAATAAAGGTTCCAAACTGCACTAGCATACTCCAGAATTGGTCTAAGAAAATAGGACTTATATGACTCATAGGACTTATATGCTCTGAGAAAATTATTTCTAGAGTTTGAATTGAATGCTCTAAAAATTAGTGATTTCAATCTCATAGCTTTTTTTGCTGTGATTTCACAGTGTTTAGAAAATTTCATATCATGGGATATATAAACATCTGGGTCACCCACCAATTCTGTAGTTGCAAGTACGTTATTACCAAGCTTATATTTACAAATTAACTTTTTGCTATGGTTTCGAATATGAAGAACTTCACAATTTATGATCAGATAACTGCATTGCCAGTCTTGTGACCAGCTGTGTATTCTGTCTAAATTTGGCTGAAGTCTTTAAGTTTGAATGTGGTAATCTTTAGATGAAAATTTTACAAACAACTTTATATCATCTGCAAAGAGTCTAATTTGTGAGTAATTAACACAATCAACAATATCATTAATACAGACCTGTGCACGGTCTGGAAATGCCCCCCCGTTTTATTGGAGGATTTGCCCCCCCCCGCCAAAAAATAAAAAAGTACCCTAAAATTATGACGCAGACCTGTGCACGGTCTGGAAATCCCCCCGTTTTATTGGAGGATTCCCCCCGTTTTATTGCCCCCCCCGCCAAAAAATGAAAAAGTACCCTAAAATTATGACTCCATTTTTGACCTATAATGACGCCATCATCGCGAATTTTTTTCAGTTTTTAGCCTATTTCAATGTATTTTAAGCCATTATAGACCTATTTTTACCTTATTTTCGCTTTTTTTGTCCCTTTTTTCCTTTTTCCCTTCTTTTTTTCTCTTTTTTCCTTTTTTTTCTTTCCCCTGCTTGCCCTCCCCGTTTTATTGCCCCTCCCCATTTCAAAAAAGTTGCCCCCCCGTGCCCCCCATTTTGGAATTTTCCCCCCCGTTTTAACCCCGGGGGGGCAGTGCACAGGTCTGTTAATATAAAGAGAAACAGGAATGGACCTAAAACAGAACCCTGAGGAACTGAACTTTTTACAGGAAATGATTTGGATACAGAGTCATTAATTACAACTTTAATTTCCCGCCCAACTAAAATTTCTTTTATCCATTTTTAAAATTTACTAGAAACACCATATTTTTCTAGCTTATATAACAATTTTTGATGTGACACGGTCATAGATGAACACGGTCAAAAAGCCAGAGTGGGGGTGTTTACCCTGGGTAAATGACATTTCAAAATCTAGGAGAGGGGTCCTAGGGGGTCGAACCCCCCTAGCTTTCTAGGGGGGGTCGACCCAGGGTGGAAGATTTTAAAACCTAGAGGGGGTCAGGTGGGGTCCAATATTCAAAGCAAAATACTTTTAAACCATTAAAGGTTTAATAATAGTTTTTTTATAGGATAATACTACTTTTTATTGAATAAAAAGCGATATTAAGGTATAAAAAAGGTGTAAAAACATGAATTTGTGTAAAAAATTCACATTTTTGAAAGAAAATTTAGCATAGAAAAAGTACTTAAAATTTTCTCAAAAGGGGAGGGGGGTCAGATTTCAAAATCTCGAGGGGCGTCAGGGGTAAAAAATTTGAAAATTTGGGGGGAGGGGAGGGCCCCCCTGGATTTTTTTTCTAGGGGGGGGGGCGAAATTTCGAGGCTAGAGGGGTGGATCCCACCCTGACCCCCCTTCTTCATCTATGGACATGACGGTGTCAAAGGCCTTGGCAAAATCCAAGTAAATGACATCAATTAGAAATTTATCTTTTACTGCCTGCGTCCACTCATTAAAAGTTTCCAACCGCTGTGTTACTGTAGAACTTTTTGCTTTAAAGCTATGTTTAAACCTTGACAAAATGATATGGAAAAAGATAAGAAGTGCTTCTTTGACAAGCTGTTCCATTACAAGAAAAAGATGTAAGTGAAATTGGACGATAATTTTCTTTTAAGCTTTTGGTGCCTTTTTTTAACAGTAAGTTTAATAAAGCTAATTTCCAATCAAGTGGTAATTCTCCAAAATTAAAAGACATCTGAAAGATTATTGCCATAGGTTCAGCAATAACTTTAGGCAAGCGTTTTAAAAAGTAAGCTGGAAAACAGTCAGGTGTTCAAGACAATTTGTTTGGGAGCTTTTTTAGGGCCGTAAATACCTTTTTTGTGGTAAATACCATGTTGTCCGACTTCCCAATATTTGGTGAATTAAAATTTGGCAAAGTATTATCATCATCAGTAAAAACAGAAGCAAAATAATTTTCAAAAAGTTCAACTTTTTCAAAGTCTTCAGTTACTTACAAATGTCCCATCGTCTCTTTTAAATGGTGGGATAGTTTGTTTTGTTTTAATTTTACTATTAACAAATTTATAAAAATTGTTTAAACCCCTGGAATTTAAAATTTTTGTTTCTTTATTAGTTTTAAAATCTCTAACTTTATTTTAGTATACTTTGCAATTTTTTTTGTACTCTGATCTTGATTTTTCATCAATATTACGCTTATGCCAAAGTTTTTTCTTTTGATTTTGTAGTTTTCTTATTTGTATTGGATATTGTAGAATTTTTTTTGTTTGTAAATAATTTTTTTCCAGGGACATGTCTATTGATTCCTAACAACAAAATATCCTTGAATCTCTGCCAAGCATTTTCTACTGTGTCACATTCCTCAAATAAAATTTTCCAGTTGATTGTAGATAAGTATAAACTTAGCATATTATAATCTGCTTCTAAAAAATCAGGTATGTAGTTTTGAATCTTATTTTTAGGACTGTCAAATATTTGAAGATTAATTTCAGATAAAATAGTAGCATGGTCTGATTGTGAAAAACTGGGCGCAACAGTGACATTATTGAAAATTTCTCATCATTTGTGAACAAAAAATTCAGATAATTATTCCCACGAGTTGGTTGTGAAACAAGCTGATACATACCTAGCTCAATAAGAAACTCAAACCAATTATTTTCATTTTGCAAGTTTGAAGTTATTTTATTTGAAGAGACCAATCTACCCCTGGCAGATTGAAATCTCCAGTAAAAACAGTGGTTCCTACAAAGTTTTCTGTTAAGTTCCCGATTAGCTCAAATATTAGATTGTTTTTTTTTGCTAGTACTAGGTTCTCTATAAATACCAACAAATCTCAGTTTACATGACTTTTGTTGAAAAATGTCAACCGCTATCGCTACTAGTTCTATTGCATTGTACTCTTACACCATTTTAACTTCAACTACTCTAAAAATATTTTTAATCAATAGAACTACTCCACCTCCTCACCCCTGCTGTCGATCCTTTTAATAAACATTAAATTTTCTGTTTTTTTTAAATAATTTGGTTAGTGGTTGTTTCAGTGAGCCATGTTTTACAAATAAAGCAGATATCAATAGGCAAACTTGTCTCTTGACATCAGAACATCTAGCTCATCTAAGGAGTTAGCAAGGCTTCTTGCATTCTTACACAAAATTTTTATACTAGGTATAAGCTTTAGTTTACTACAACAATGATAATTAATTTGCACAATATCCTATTTTGAAACATTTAGGGGAGCCTTGAGAGTGATGTAGAACAAAAAGGGATCACCATCAGCAAAATACTGAAGTGAAACCTTTTTGTTCTGTTCTCTAAGCTCCCAAAGTTTGCCAAGCAACTCCTTTTGACAGACTCGCTGTTCCTCATTTAGTGACGGCCTTACATAAACTTTATCAAATTTAGTGACCCCCCCCCCTTAGTCATCCTCCTGAATACGTCCTCCAGTAGGCCAGATACGACCAGCATCGTCTCATGTTCTCTTTGCACCTCCATGCGCTTAAAATAACTGTCAATCATCAGCAGTAGATGATTCAGCACCTTTTCACAGACGGAAGCCACTAACTCAGTATTGACACCAGGAGCTTGTTCTTCCTCCATCCTAGCAAACCTTTTCTCCAAATCCGTCAACTTCCACTGGAGGTCCGCATTTTCTACTTCCAGTCTGGCAATTTGATCATCCTTTGTTTCTCTCGGCATGTTGCAGTGGATGTTTAACGTAAGTGGGTAAAAACCACCAGCATACCCCGGGGAAGTTGGCAAGCTTTTGCGCTGGCTTTTCTGCTGACTTTCCTGCTGGCACTCGCATTTATGCGGTTCCTAAACAAAAATATAAACTTGCAAAAATAGCTAACAACTAACGAGATATTAGTTTTTTAACTATTTTTGATGTTAAAGTACTTTAAATTTAAAATTTGAATTCATTTTTTTAATTTTAATTTAAAAAAAACTTCAGCAGGTTTTCGCGCCAGTTTTCATGCTAGCTTGCGTGCTGGCTTTCCCGCTGGTTTTTGCATCAATGCATTTTTTAAACAAAAATCTTAATTTTTATTTATAAAAAATAGATAAAAACTAATCAAATATCATTTTTTAACTAGTTTCGACATTTTAAAACTAGTTTTGATGTTAAAGTATATTATAAGGTTTAAATAAAATATATTTTTTTAAATTTTTAAACTGAAAAAAGCTTTCGTACCGGCTTTCCTCACACAATCAGACCTATGCACGGTTTGAAAATGCCCCCCGCTTTATTGGAGGATTTGCCTCCCCCCCCCCCCCCCGTTTTATGTCCCCCCCCCCCGGCGGAAAAATGAAAAAGTACCAAAAATTATGACACAATTTTTTACCTATTTTGACGCCATCATTGCAAAATTTTTGCAGTTTTTAGCCTATTTCAATGCAATTTAAGCTTTTTTAGACATATTTACCTTATTTTCCCTTTGTTCCCTATTCCTTTCTTTTTTCTCTTTTTTTCTCCTTTTTTTCTCTCTTTTTTTCTTTCCCCCTGCTTGCCCCTCCCCCCGTTTTATTGCCCCCCGTTTAAAAAAAGTTTCCCCCCCGTTTTGGAATTGCCCCCCCCCATTATAACCCTGGGGGGCGGCTGTGCACAGGTCTGCACAATTCTACTCGTTTTTCCTATAAACCTAAGTGTGATGTTTTCAGAACGTCTATTTAACAAATAAGGACGATAAATCACCAAAACAACAATCATAGATGAAGGCGGGAGTAGGGTTGGGTCCATCTTTTCTAGCCTTGAAATTTTGGTCTCCTAGTAGAAAAAAATTAGGGGGCCTTCTCGTATACCCCCTCCCCTCCAAAAAAAATCCCGATTATAGCTTACACCCATAGATGAACAAGGGGGGGTAGTTTAAACGCGAGGTGTTTACAAAAACACCTAGCACTTGTTAAAAACTAAAGTAATTATTTTCCAAAAGAATAATCAATTTATGAGAAATTTTAACCATACAACATTTAAAGGCAAGCAACCATAGATGAACAAGGGAGGGGGGGGGGGTTGAGGGGGGTCCACCCTCCTAGCCTCGAAATTTTGGGGACCCCTCCTAGAAAAAATCCAGGGCCCCCCCTCCCCCCAAATTTTCGAATTTTTTACCCCTGACCTCCCTCTAGCTTTTGAAATCTGACCCCCCTCCCCTCTCAAGAAAATTTTAAGTACTTTTTTATACTAAATTTTCTTCCAAAAACGTGAATTTTTAACACAAATTCATGTTTTTACACCCTTTTTATACCTAAATATCGCTTTTTATTCAATAAAATGTAGTATTATCTTATAAAAACTATTATTAAACATTTAATGGTTTAAAAGTATTTTGTTTCGAAAATTGGACCCCACCTGACACCCCCTAGGACCCCCCTAGATTTTGTAATGTCATTTACCCGGCGTAAACACCCCCTAGCTTTTTGACCGTGTTCATCTATGCTTACACCTCCCCTAAAATTTCGGAGTACCCCGGATACTCCTCCTAAAATTTGGGGGTACCAGTACTAAAAACGCTAAAAATTCGGTATTTCAGGTATACTCCAAAAATTTTTTGGAACGCCCCCCCCAAATTTTAAAGGTCGGGTATACCCATAGGTGAGATAGGGGGGCAGGGTGGGGTCCACCCATACATGGGCAAGTTGGTCCGGAGTGGGGGGGGGGGTTAAACCCCAAATTAGGGGGGGTTAAAATCCGAGAAACGCAAAATACCCATATCGTTTTTTTTTCTGGAGTGCATTTTACCCATATCGTTTTTCTGTTTTGAAGGAAAAATAGGTTAAAAACACTAATTTTATGTCAAAAAGCACATTTTATTGCATTTATGAGCTATTTACTGTTCAAAACATTCATTTTGACCTCAAAACTTAAATTTGGAGGCAGTTTGAAGTCAATTTAAAGACTTTTTTTCTTTATTTTTCAAAATTAGAGGGGTTAACCTTTTCTCCCCCCCATTTCTGAGTGAGGGGGGGAGGGTAAACCCCACTTCTAGATTTGGGGGGGGGGTTAACCCCCCCCCGAACCCCCCCCCCGTGCCCATGTATGGGTCCACCCCCCCCCCTAAGATTTCAAAATTTCGCACCCCGGGTCGACCCATCTTAAAAAGCTAGGGGGGGAGGGTCCGGACCCCCTTGGGACCCCCTCCTAGAATTCAAAATTCTATTTACCCCGGGTAACCACCACCTCTAGCTTCCCCGACCGTTCTCCCCTATGGGTATACAGACCTGTGCACTGCCCCCCGAGGTTTAAACGGGGGAGGGGCAATTCCAAAACGGGAAGAGGCACGGGGGGGCAACTTTTTTGAACTTTTTTGAAACGGGGGGCAAACAGTGGGGAAAGAAAAAAAAGAGAAAAAAGAAAAAAGAAAGGAAAAGGGAAAAAAGGGACAAAAAAAAGCAAAAAAAGGGTAAAAATAGGTCTAAAATAGATTAAAATGCATTGAAATAGGCTAAAAACTGCAAAAATTTTGCAATGATGGCGTCATAATAGGTAAAAAATGGCGTCATAATTTTTGGGTACTTTTTCATTTTTCCGCGGGGAGGGTGGTGGCAAATCCTCCAATAAAGCGGGGGGAACATTTTCAAACCGTGCACAGGTCTGGGTATATTCCCCAAGAATCCGGGAGTCTGCCTACCTATGGCTATAACCCCCCAACCCCCCTCCCCGCCCACCTATGGATCTAACCCCAAATTTTTCGTTTTGCCAACCATAGGTGTTTTGGGGGGGGAGACAGAGGGGTCCACCCCCCTAGAGCCAAAATTTTGGACCCCCCCAGAAAAAATTCAGGGCCCCCCAGAAAAAATTCAGGGCCCCCCCCTCCCCTCCAATACAGCTCGAGAGCGGTCCGGCCTGATCCCCCTCCCCTCCCTCCGGACCAATTTGGAAGTATATTTTTTATTTACTGTCAAAAACACGGTTTTTTAGTTAAAAACAGTGTTTAAATACACTTTTTAGGCCTAAATAGGCTGTTTTAATACATAAAATTCAATATTAGACCTAAAAACACTTAAATTATCGAGTTAAAAAAATTTTGCTTAAAAATTGGACCCCCTGACCCCCCTAAATTTGAAATCTCGCACCCGGGGTCGACCCCCCTAAAAAGCCAGGGGGGTCCGGACCCCCCTGGACCCCCTTAAAAAATTTTGGCCTTCCATCCGGGAGTGTACCCCCTCCTAGCGGACCCGACCAAAAACACCTATGTAACCAAACGGAGGCGGGTCTAGACCCCCTAAACTACTCACTAATAATACAGTTTTTTCTAAAACCTCGTGTCATTTTGTAAATTTGCTACTCACTAATAATACAGTTTTTTCTAAAACCTCGTGTCATATTCAACATTTATCAAAATTGCAGCATTTTGAGAAAACATAGTAAAATTCTTGTGTTGTAATTTTAAGCTCTTTATAAGGATGTGCACAATACCCTATCTATTTTAAATTTTGAAGGGAAAATAGATAAATAAACGCTACGCTCAAGTAGGGGCGTAGCTAGGATTTTGGAAAGGGAGGGTTGCACTCATAGGTGGGCAGCCTCTCGGATTTTGGGGGGGGGGTATAAGGAGGGGGGTCAAATTTTAGGGGGGTGTCCGGCAAGACCCAAATTTTGAGGGGGGTGTACCCAATATTTCCGCTCTGCCTTAAAATGGGCTTAAAACGCGTAAAAAAAGATAAAACAAGCTTATAAATGCTTTAAAACTGTGTAAAATTAAAATTAGACCTTATTGCAAGTTATAAATTTTATTTTTTTAATGCTTATAATAATAATGTGTTTATATATTCTTATAATTAGATTAGAAATCATAGTTTTTTTTTAATAATTACGTGATAATAGAATAGTAATATTATTGTCTTGATTATAAAGTCAAGTATCACAAACTTTTTAATCCATAATCTTATATTTAATTGAAGATTATATATATACATTAGGCGTAGCCAGGTAGGGAGTCTAGACCATAGGTGGGCAGGGGGGGGGGGTTGGGGGGGGGGTTATGACACCCCCCAAATTTCGGTTTTTGCTGACACCCCCCCCCCTTAAATTTGGGGTAGTCGGGGACACCCCCCCCCCCCAAATTCGCCTCCCAAAGAAAAATTTTTAAGTGTTATAAAAGGACTAAAAAATTTTTCCGCGCTTCGCGCGGAGTGTTTATTACCTTATTTCCCCGTTCATTACCTTTTATTACCTTTAAATTCCCCCGCTACGCGGGCAGTTTAAATTTCCCCGCTACGCGGGCAGTTTAAATTGGCAATTTATTTTAGTTTTTCAATTGAAATTCGATTATCCCATTCAGTAGTTAGGCATACATGTTTAATAAAACTACTATAAACACTATTATCCTTTTTTTAACGTTTTAAACACATGTTATAAATGTATAGTATAGCTATAAAAAACCTTAAATTTTGTAATTAGTATCATTTGGAATTAAAATTTCTAGTGTATTTTAGCGCCTCAAATTATAAATTTTCTCCTCCAGGGGGCATTCTGCAGCCCGGACCCCCCCCCTGACTGAATTTTTAAGATCACAGAAAATTATGTAGAAATTAGGTAAAAAAACAAAAGTAAAATGTATGTTCACGCGATCACCCGGAGACGATTTTTAAGCCGTTTTTAGTATATATTTTAAAAAATTTTCGCCTCCGGCGGCTAGGGGGACACTCCCCAGACCCCCCGGCCGACGCTTCGCGTCGGCTGGCGCCGCTACGCGGCGCAGGCGGCGGCGCTCCGCGCCGCTTTGACAACACTTTTTCTTCCCCCCCCAGACCGCCGCCCCTGAAATGAAATCCTGGCTACGCCCTTGCACATTATTATTAAAAGAATTAAAAAAATAAAATTTATAAGTTGCAATAAAGTCTTATTTTAATCTTACACAGTTTTAAAGCATTTATAAGCTTGTTTTACGTTTTTTTACGCGTTTTAAGCTCATTTTAAGGCAGCGCGGAAATATTGGGTACACCCCCCCCCTCAAAATTTGGGTCTTGCTGGACACCCCCCCTAAAATTTGACCCCCCCCCTATACCCCCCCAAAATCCGAGAGGCTGCCCACCTATGGTCTAGACCCCTCTCTTAGGTCGGCAAAGGGAAAAATTTGGGGTTAAACCTCCCCTCCTTTGCAGTGGCGTGCCCAGGATTTCATTTCAGGGGGGCGGTCTGGGTGGCACTACTAACCCTAAGGGGGTCTGGGGGGCGAGAGCCCCCAGCGGGGTCAAGGGGCGGAGCCCCTTGTCAGGGGGGTTCGAGGGGCAGAATGCCCCCCGGGGGAGAAAATTTTTAATTTAAGGCGCTAAAATACACTTGAAATTTTATTTCCAGATGATACTTATTACAAAATTTAAGGTTTCTTATACCTACACATTTAAAACATGTGTTTAAAACGTTAATTAAAGGATAATATAGAGTTTATAGTAGTTTTATTAAACTGTATACCTTAACTACTGAACGGGATAATCGATTTGTAATGGAAAAACTAAGATAAATTGTCAATTAACAATGAACTCTCCGCGCGAAGCGCGGAAAATTTTTTTTAGCCCTTTTATAACGCTTAAAAATTTTTCTCCGGGAGGCGAATTTGGGGGGGGGGGTGTCCCCGACTACCCCAAATTTAGGGGGGGGGTGTCAGCAAAATCCGAAATTTTTGGGGGGTATAAACCCCCCACCAACCCCCCTGCCCACCTATGGTTGCACCCCATACAAATTTTTCGAAGGGGGGGGGGGTTGTACATACATGGGCAAGTTGGTCCGGAGTGGGGGGGTTAAACCCCAAATTAGGGGGGGTTAAAATCTGAGAAACAAAATACGTATATCGTTTTTTTTCTGAAGTGCATTTTACCCATATCGTTTTTCGATTTTAAAGGAGAAATAGATAAAAAACGCTAATTTTAGGTAAAAAAGCCTTTTTTATTGCATTTTTAAGCCTTTTATTGCTTAAAAAATTCATTTTGACCTCAAAACTTAAGTTTGAACGCAGTTAGAAGTCATTTCAAAGACATTTTTTTCATTTTTCCAAAATTGGGGAGGGGGTTGTTAACCTTTTCTCCCCCTCACTTCTGAGTGGGGGGGGGGTTAAACCCCCTTCTCAGAAGTTGGGGAAGGGGTTTTATTTAACCCCCCCCACCCCCCGTGCCCATGTATGGGGTTGTACGTTGTAGGGGGTTGTATTTGTATTCCAAATTTTAAAAATACCGTAAAAAGACGATTTTTTTGCGCTTCGCGCTAAGTGATTCTTTTTGCTGTTATTTGCACTGTTTTTTAAGTTAAAATTAAAAAAATTTAGGTTTAAAAATGTATAAAATTTAAAATCGTGCAACAACACGGTTCAAAAATTGTCTTTCAGTTTAATTAGAAACATCACTCAAAAGTTGGAAAAAGGTATATAAATGTCGAGCGCTGAGCGGAGCAAAGCGCGAGAAAATTTTTTAAAATTGTTCCTAATTTTCATTTCCACCAGTCCAAAAAGGTGGGGAGTACAACCCCCCATAACCCCCCTGGCTACGCCCTTGACCTTGAGCTCAGGTAAAAAGTGTTTTTATTACATTTTTGAGTTTTTATTGCTAAACCACTTATTTCGACTTTAAAATTTCAATTTGGAAGGAGGAATGAGTTGAGAAATCTATAAAAAATAGATACCTAACTTTAGAGGAGTACAGACCTGTGCACTGCCCCCCCGAGGTTAAAACGAGGGGGAGCAATTCCAAAATGGGGGGGAACGGGGGGGCAACTTTTTTGAAACGGGGGGGCAAGCAGAGGGGGAAAGAAAAAAAGGAGATAAAAGAAGGGAAAGAGGGAAAAAGGAACAAAAAAAGCGAAAATAAGGTAAAAATAGGTCTAAAATGGCTTAAAATACATTGAAATAGGCTAAAAACTGCAAAAAATTCGCGATGATGGCGTCATCATAGGTCAAAAACGGCGTCATAATTTTAGAGTACTTTTTCATTTTTTGGCGGGGTGGGAGCAATAAAACGGGGGCAAATCCTCCAATAAAACGGGGGGAGGGGGCATTTCCAGACCGTGCACAGGTCTGGGAGCATAGGTGAGAGGGGGGGGGGGGCAGGGTGGGGTCCACCCCCCCCCCCCTGGCCTCGAAATTTTGGGCCCCCCCCCTAGAAGAAAATCTAGGGGCCCCCCCCTCCCTCCAAATTTCCGAATTTTTTACCCCTGACCCCCCTCTAGATTTTGAAATCTGACCCCCCCACTCCCCCCTCAGGAAAATTTTAGGTACCTTTTTTATACTAAATTTTCTTCCAAAAACGTGAATTTTCATCACATATTCATGCTTTTACACCCTTTTTATACATGAATATGGCTTTTTATTCAATAAAATGTAGTATTATCCTATAAAAAGAACAATTATTAAAGTTATTATGGTTTAAAACTGTTTTGCTTTGGACACCGGACCCCTCCTGACCCCCCTCTAGATTTCAAAATTTCGCACCCCGGGTCGACCCCCCCCTAAAAAGCTAGAGGGGGTCCGGACCCCCCTGGGACCCCCTCCTAGAATTCAAAATTCGATTTACCCTGGGTAACCACCCCCCCTAGCTTCCCCGACCGTGCTCACCTATGTCTGGGAGTATGTCAAAAATAGTATAAATTTTCGCAGATACAAATGTAAAACACATTCCTAGTCTTACAAAATTTTTATATACCACTATAAGAAAAAAACCGTTGTAAATTAAAATTATATAATATAATAGTGTGTAATTTATTTAGCTACCAAAGTACATTGCTCAAATAATAATGACTGGTGCTCAAGTTGCTGCCAGAGCATTTGGAAGAGCTTTAAAACAAGAATTCAATCGTAAGTTTTTCATATTAATACATAGTTAAAACTTGTTTTACTACTAAAAATTAGCATTCAATATAATTCCACTAGATTTTAAAAGTAAAATAAGGTAAAATAAATACGAATTTATAAAAATTCAACAGATCCTCTCCAAAACCCTCGTATATCCTGAAGACAAAATTTCGCAGAAACCTGCCTCCCGTGGCTCACTGTTTCAAGGACGGTTAAAAATATACACTTTGTGTACCCGTAAGATCGAATTCTATTAATCCTTCATAGTACCATAACCAACCAATGGGCCACTCCGACAAGTATGAGAAATTTACATAAAAGTCTTCGAACGTAAAACTTTATATGGTAAAAAGCAGACCTGTGCATGGTCCCCCACAATATTAGTGGCTGCGCTCCCGGCCCCCCGGGAGCACAGTTTTATTTACCGTCCAGCCACTAGTGAGCAGCCTCCCGTATTTTTTTGGGGGGGGGGAGGGTATACCCGACTCTCGAAATACCCCATTTTGGGGTATACCTTAAATACCCCATTTTCAGGGACGTAACCGGGGGGGGTGACCGCCCTCCACCCTTCCGAAACGGTCAGACAGGGGGAAAATAAGGATAGTGGTTGGGCGGGGGGGGGCGGCCGCCCCCTCGAAATGGTTGCCAGATAGTAAATTTTGGGGGTTTTCAGAGGCTAAAAATTCAAAATTTTCTAGCGCCCCAAATTCTAGGGGGAGGGTGTCGGCTTTATTCGGGATTTTGGGGGGTATAACCCCCCTTGCCCACCTATGTCGAGGGGCAGCGCATAGGTCTGGTAAAAAAAGTCATAATTTGGGCTAAAATTTTTTTACCATTTTTCCAATTTTAGGGGTTACGGTCATACATGGGCAAGTTGGTCCGGAGTGGGGGGGTTAAACCCCAAATTAGGGGGGGGGGGTTAAAATCCGAAAAACGCAAAATACCCATATCGTTTTTTTTCTGGAGTGCATTTTACCCATATCGTTTTTTGATTTTGAAGGAAAAATAGGTAAAAAACGCTAATTTTAGGTCAAAAAGCCCTTTTTATTGCATTTTTGAGCTTTTTATTGCTTAAAACATTCATTTTGACCTCAAAACTTAAGTTTGGAGACAGTTAAAAGTCATTTTAAAGACATTTTTTTCCTTCATTTTTCCAAAATTGGGGGGTTAACCTTTTCTCCCCCCCCACTTCTGAGTGGGGGGGGGTTTAAACCCTCCTTCTCAGAATTTGGGGGGGGGGTTAACCCCTCCCAACCCCCCCGTGCCCATGTATGGTTACGGTACTTTAAATTTTTTTCAAAATTTTCTTTAGTTCAAGTAGACAAGACAAAGATCTAAAACATAAATAGTTAATTAGCTTAACGTCAGATGTTTTCTGCATATTTAGGATCCCTCAGTGAAAAATTGTAAAATTGTAAAATTAACTAGTTGAGACACCTTTGGATATGTTTCTATCATTCTCTTATCATTTCCCTTCTGCGTTTTCCCTTTAACAGCTTTTATGTATTAGGTACTGTATTACACTTACTAAAATTTTTATATGTTACACTCAGACCTGTGCACGATCTGAAAATGCCCCCCCCGTTTTATTGGAGGATTTGCCTCCCCCCGTTTTATTGCCCCCCCCTGCCAAAAAATGAAATAGTACCCTAAAATTATGACGCCATTTTTGACCTATGATGACGCCATCACCGCGAATTTTTTTTTTGCAGTTTTTAGCCTATTTCAATGTATTTTAAGCCATTTTAGACCTAGTTTTACCTTATTTTAGCTTTTTTTGTCACTTTTTTGTCCATTTTTTCCCTTCTTTTTTTCTCTTTTTTTTTCTTTTCTCCCTGCTTGCCCCCCGTTTTATTGCCCCCCCCCGTTTCAAAAAAGTTGGCCCCCGCGTGCCCTTCATTTTGGAATTGCCCCCCCCGTTTTAACCCCGGGGGGGAGTGCACAGGTTTGTTACACTTACTAAAATTTGTACAAAGCCTTAAAACATCGTCGTTAGGGTCCGACCAAACCGGGATTTTTTGATTCGGCCCGACCGGACTTTCAAAAAGACCGGCCAGAAAAAAAACAGACCAGACCGGACTGGATCATAGTAATAATTTAATATGTATATATTTGATACATATATGTAGATATAATTTATAATATATCATTTTGAAGAGGTTTCAACTCTATAAAAAACTTTGACCAAAATAGCTAATTAAAAATTTACTTAAATCAAGACAAAAATCTAATAAAAAATTTACTTAAATCAAGGCAAAATAATGGAAACAATAAAATATGCCAACAAAACAAAATAGCAATAATGAAACAACAAAAATCTAATAATAATCAATGTAACAGAAGCCAATGAAAGCATATTCAGTCCTGAAGACAACTAATAATATTCAAACTTTGTAATTCAGAGATTTTAAGTTGTATTTAAAAAATACTAGCTTTTCCATATTCTCTGGCTAAAGGATGCTATGTCACCTTCTGTAATCAATTGAACCACTTTAAACGATCTCTCACTTGCCACAGAGGAGCAAGGTGCTGACAGATACGTTTTTGCCATCTAAATAAGTGAAACATGAAAAGTAAATTAGATACATCAGTGGCTAGTGAATAACTTACAGTTGGAACATGAAAAATAAATCTAAAGAACTAAATTTCACAGCCCAAACCCACTTAATTGTTCAATAGAAAATAAAGCACCTTTGCCATTTTTTGCCATACTCCTCCAAGCGTTTCTTTGTTCTTCCAGTATTGAAATTGAAACACAGATTATAAACACTAATTATCATAAAGCAAAGCCAGGAAAAACAATTTTGCATATTGCAATTTTGTATTATAGGTTACATCGAGAGGATAAGAGTAAAAAAAGAATATAAGAAAAGAGTAAAAGAATAAGTTAGATAAATTATAGTAAGTACAAGTAACATATTTAACAAAATAAACTGCCATCCAAACTGAATAAATCAAGTAAGTAGGAAGCATTTAAAGATTCTGAAAGACAGAATACATACACTTGTGATTTAATTGTGATACAAAAAGTGGCCAGGTTGTGATAAAAAGCATAAGTGAGGATCTTAAATAAAAGTTAAAAGCATAAAAACAGAAGAATTCAGCTTATAATCACCAAAAGAATTAATAAAATCAACAAAGCTGTAATAAAATGTAAACAAAGAATTAAAAATAAGATAAAATATATTTATAACAAATAATATGTAAAACCATTCAAAAAAAAAAGTCCGGCAAAATAAAAAAGTTCAGCCCAGACCGGACCGAATATCCAGTCAGGTCCTAATTGTCATATTACCTTTTCTACAATTTCTTATATATTACACTTACTCATGTCTTTTGTCTCTAGCTATTACTAAAAATTATCTCTGCTTTTTCCTTCTACTATTTCATTTCTGCGTTTTTTCCTATCATTTCCTTTTATTAACAATTCACCGTTTCTTTTTAGCTGTTTTATTTTGGGTTTAACTGTAATCTTCCTGGTTTTAATATAATCTTGCATAATTTAATTTTGCTGCAGTTTTGGTTATTTTAGCAGGATATGCTTTTTCTATTTGGCACTGTTGATTTTGTACATCCGATACGAGAAGCAAGGTTTTTAGGCTGTGTGGCAGTAGCATATTATCTATCTATCTATCATTTATCAATACTCTATTTTTTTGTATTTTATTACAGAAAGTCAAGAAGCAGCAGCACGTGCTGCAGCAACCGGATCACAAAAAAATGGCTCTTCACAAGCAGGACAACAAAACACTCGCAGAGCAGCCGCATTGAATGTTAAACATGGGATGACAATTCAGGTAGTGCTTATTAACAAACGCTATTTCATACCGTAGAAACCAAAATTTTTAATTAATGAATAAGCGAATATAAAAACAAATGTTAAATGGCTTATTAAAATTAAAACAAAATTAAAACTTTTTTATTTAGATTTTGTTTATTTTAGTAAAAACCTATTTCCATCTTAAAAACATGCAAACCGGTGCACTGCCCCCCCCCCCGGGGTTTTATTGTGGGGGCAATAAAAGAAGAAGGGGAAAGCAGAGGAGAAAGGAAAAAAATTAAAAGAAAAAAGAAAAAAAGGGACGAAAAAGAAGAAAGTTAAATAAAATTAGGTCTAAAATAGTTTTAAAAGCATTGAAATAGGCTAAAAACTGCAAAAAAAATTGGCGATGATGGCGTCATAATAGGTCAAAAAAGGCGTCATAATTTTTTTGGTATTTTTTCATTTTTGAAAGGGGGGGGGGCAAATCCTCCATAAGGCGGGGGACATTTTCTAGAACGTTCACAGGTCTGAACATGCACTATTTTTCATTCTCTTTAACCTTTTAAGAAGTACAAAATTCAAACACTATCATTTTACCCTCTTTTTACTACTACTATCATTTAGTAAATTTCAATCTACCATCGTCAGTTAAATCTTGGTAGATTATAGGTAAAGTTTGAGAGTTTTACTGTACTATTATAATCCACCGTCCACAAAAAACAACAAAACTGCTAAAACACCCACTTATATTGAAAGTTGCCACCTGGGCAGACAATACAACCACCCTTTTCCCCTTAAGTTTGGGGTTCCTTGTACTTAAAACTTTGAAAATATATGCGTTTTAAAGGTTACCTACTTCTCAAAAGAAAATCAGGAGATTGTCTTGTCTACTTATGCTGGTAACTAAACTATGTAACCCATCCATAATGTCTGGTGTCAAGGGATATTCTTTCTCCGAGGAAAAAAAATTCCTGGTATATTCCTCCCCCCTTCCCTTCAAAAATTTCCATAACGATTATAATGTTAATTTTTGGGCATTCTACAAAAAATTAAATTATAATAGTGATTTTTGTTATTAGAAAATTCATAAACTCATAATTGTTAATTATTAATTAATTATTATGAAAAAATCCATGAACACTTTTAACCATTTTAAACCTTAGTTTCTCTAAGCAGCCTAATCAAAACCTTTAAACAAGCTAAAACTTATAAAAACAAATAACAATACAGAAAAAAGGAGAAAAGAAGAAAGAATAATGCGGTTTTGTAAGCGGGATAGTTTTTTCGGGGGAAAAATTTACTGGCTTTTTACTGGTAGGGTAGTCTGTTTTTTTAGCGATACTGGAAAAAAATTGACAAAAAATTTTTTGTTTGCGGTCTTATAACTTTTGAACGCGCCGCCATCAATATGCAAATATCTCGCGTTAAGGTTCTTGTACTTTTAGCTACCTCCTGAAAAAAATTTTTTTTCAAAAATTTTAGGGGGTTAGCCCCAAAATTGCCGAAATTTACGGTCGATTTTTTTCGGCCAAATTTCTAACTTTTTACCATATGGAGCTTTACGTCTGAAAACACAGCCCCTCTACATAGGTGAGTAATATATTATTTTAAAGCTCTTGGCGTGCTGATTTCAAAAATATAAAAAAAGTTTGCTCTAAATGGTCCGGTAACCAAAATACAGACCCCTTTGTACCCCCAAAATTAGTAAGGGGTGATTTTTTTTTGTTTTTATTATTTATAAGCCGTGTTTATATTCGTTTGAAAGCTTAATGCGTGCTGATTTCAAAAATATTAATTTTAAACTAAAATTTTTATGGTTACCCGGTTACATACCCCCAAATACCCCCAATTTTGAAAAGTGGTAATTTTGTCATTTTTTCATTTTAAGTGACATGTTTATACTCATATAAAAGCTCTCGACGCACTGATTTCAAAATATATGGTTTTTTTAATTTTCTTCAGTGGTTACCCATTTTCGCAGCCATCAATGTACCCCCTAAAATTCTTATAGGGTGATTTTATTATAATACCTTCATGTTTACACTCATATTAAAGCTCTTGACACGCTGATGTCAAAAAAATTAATTTCAACTCTACTCACCGAATGGTTTACCATTATTACAACCCATAATGTACCCCCAAAAATTTTAGGGGGTCGTTTTTATATATTTATTATAATACCCTCATGTTTATACTCATATCAAAGCTTTAGACACGCTTATCCCAAAAATATAAATTTCAACTCGATTCATCTAATGGTTACCATTTTTACAACCCGTAATGTACCCCCAAAAATTTTTAGGGGGTCTTTTTTATATATTTATTATAATACCCTCATGTTTGTACTCATATCAAAGCTTTAAACACGCTTATCCCAAAATTATAAATTTCAACTCGATTCATCTAATGGTTACCATTTTTACAACCCGTAATGTACCCCCAAAAATTTTAGGGGGTCTTTTTATATATTTATTATAATACCCTCATGTTTATACTCATATCAAAGCTTTAGACACGCTTATCCCAAAAATATTAATATCAACTCGATTCACCCAATGGTTACCATTTTTACAACCCATAATGTATCCCCAAAAATTTTAGGGGGTCTTTTTTATATATTTATTATAATAGCCTCATGTTTATACTCATATCAAAGCTTTAGACACGCCTATCCCAAAAATGTAAATTTCAACTCGATTCATCTAATGGTTACCATTTTTACAACCCATAATGTACCCCCAAAAATTTTTAGGGGGTCTTATTATATATTTATTGTAATACCGTCTTGTTTGTACTCATATAAAAGCTTTAGACACGCTGATCAAAAAAATATAATTTTGAACTCCATTCAGCCAATGGTAACCATATATAAAAATATATAAAAAAGACCCCCTAAAAGATATAAAAATACATAAAAAAGACCCCCTAAAAATTTTTGTGGGTACATTATGGGTTGTAAAAATGGTAACCATTGGGTGAATCGAGTTGAAATTTATATTTTTGAGATAAGCATGTCTAAAGCTTTGGTATGAGTATAAACTAGATGGTATTATAATAAATATATAAAAAAGACCCCCTAAAAATTTTTTGGGGTACATTTTGGTTGTAAAAATGGTAACAATTGGGTGAATCGAGTTGAAATATATATTTTTGGGATCAGCGGTCTAAAACTTTTATATGAGTACAAACAAGACGGTATTACAATAAATATATAAAAATGACCTTTTTAAAAATTTTTGGAGATATATTTTGGTTGTAAAAATGGTGACCATTGGATGAATCGAGTTGAAATTTATATTTTTGGGATAAGCGTGTCTAAAGCTTTGATATGAGTATAAACATGAGGATATTATAATAAATATATAAAAAAGACCCCCTAAATTTTTGGGGGTGCATTTTGGTTGTAAAAATGGTAACCATTGGGTGAATCGAGTTGAAATATCTATTTTTGGGATCAGCGTGTTTAAAGCTTTTATATGAGTACAAACAAGACGGTATTACAATAAATATATAAAAATGACCTCTTAAAAATTTTTGGGGGTGCATTTTGGTTGTAAAAATGGTAACCATTGGATGAATCGAGTTGAAATTTATATTTTTGGAATAAGCGTGTCTAAAGCTTTGATATGAGCATGAACATGAGAGTATTATAATAAATATATAAAAAAGACCTCCTAAAAATTTTTGGGGGTACATTATGGGTTGTAAATATGGTAACCATTAGATGAATCGAGTTGAAGTATATATTTTTTGGATCAGCGTTTCTAAAGCTTTTATATGAGTACACACAAAACAGTATTACAATAAATATATAAAAAAGACCCCCTAAAAATTTTTGGGGGTACATTATGAGTTGTAAAAATGGTAACCGTTGGGTAAATCGAGTTGAAATTATTTTTTTTGACATCAGTGTGTCGAGAGCTTTGATATGAGTATAAACATGAGGGTATTATAATAAAATCACCTCTTAAGAATTTTAGGGGGTATATTGATGGGTGCAAAAATGGGTAACCACTGAAGAAAATTAAAAAAACCATATATTTTTAAGTCAGTGCGTCGAGAGCTTTCATATGAGTATAAACATGTTACTTAAAATGAAAAAAATGACAAAATTACCATTTTTCAAAATTGGGGGTATTTGGGGCTATGTAACCGTGTAACCATAAAAATTTTGGTCTAAAATTAATATTTTTGAAATCAGCACGCATAGAGCTTTCGAACAAATATAAACACGGCTTATAAATAATAAAAACAAAAAAATCACCCCTTACTAATTTTAGGGGTACAAAGGGGTCTGTATTTTGATTACCCGACCATTTAGAGCAAACTTTTTTATATTTTTGAAATCAGCACGCCAAGAGCTTTAAAATGATATATTACTCGCCTATGCAGAGGGGCTGTGTCAAAAGTTTTTTTAGGGGTCAGCCATTGCAGTGCCTTAGGGCATCAAGATTTTTTTGAGACTATCACCAAAATGTCGGACTTAAATTTCCGCATAAATCCCCCCGGTCTCAGGCCTGTGGCTTTGACAGTTTTTGAGCATGATGCCAAAATATGCACTTGGTGTCCCTCCTCATACAAAGATTTTTAGCAAAAATCATGAAATTGACCCCCTTTAACTTCTCGGGGTACCCGACCCAGGTAGTTTACCCCTAACAAATTATATATTTTTGAGCTCAAAAAAGTATGGGCAATCTGCAAAAAAAATTTCAGACGTAAAGCCCCATATGGTAAAAAGTTAGAAATTTGGCCGAAAAAAATCGACCGTAAATTTCGGCAATTTTGGGGCTAACCCTCCAAAATTTTTGAAAAAAAAAATTTTTAGGAGGTAGCCAAAAGTACAAGGACCTTAACGCGAGATATTCGCATATTGATAGCGGCGCGTTCAAAAGTTATAAGACCGCAAACAAAAAATTTTTTGTCAACTTTTTTCTAGTATCGCTAAAAAAACAGAGAGTAGTGCATTTAATTTCGGCACTTTTTCGTTTTTCCAATGTAACTTTTCACTGTATGGCCCGATTTTCACGTTTGATAGCTCATTTTGAGGCTTTCACGGTACTGCGTTGCGCCATAAAAGTTTCTGAAAATTCTGAAAATCAACTAAATTTTACCAGGACAGTAATTTTTAAACCAATTTATTGCGTAATCATGAAATGCCCATGTTATAAAAATGAGTAACAATTTTATTTTTTATAAATCACACAATTTCACATGAAAATATCACAACATAGCAAATAAAAAGCTCACGATAGTCATTTACATATAATTAGCTCTCATTTGAGCTATCAAACGTCGTATTCCGTCCAGGATATAGTTCAAAAGATATAGTTCAAAATCAAAAATGCCCAATTTAAAAAAGTGCCGAAATTAAATGCACTACCCTATGTTTTTTTGTGGGGGGAAATCATTCAGGGGAGAGAAAGATATCTCTCCCCGTGATCATACTTACCTACCAAAGTGATTATTTTTTTGAGTTTATTGTAGTCGTTTTTTTTGTTAATTCTCAAATAAACGATGCGAATTTATTTTATTTAAAAGTTTATTATTTTAGGAAGCATTGCAAATTTTAAACATAACAGCAGTGGACATTAAAGATATGGAGAAAATTAATAAAAATTTTCAGCATCTTTTCTCGGTCAATGAGAAATCTAAAGGCGGGTCCTTCTACCTTCAGTCAAAAGTATTACTGATTTTTTTATATATATAATGTGAAATGTTAAGTATATTTTAACGTCTTTTATTGTAAAAAGGCGTCCTATTTTGCCCAAACTAGATTACTTTAATTTAAAACCTAATCATTTAAAATTTTATATTAAGGTTTTGTAACATTAGAGCTAAAACATTTTCAAAATAATGAAATAGTTCCTTCCGGGTAGAATACGAATTTTTTTTACTTTTTCGAAAAGTGATTTGTTTAAATATAGGGCAGACATGTGCACTGCCCCCCCCCCCCCCCCCCCCCCGGGGTAAAACAGGGGAAGGAGGCAGATTCCAAAACGGGGGGGGGCACGGCGGGGCAACTTTTTTGAAACGGAGGGGCAATAAAATGGGGGGGCAAGCAGGGGAGAAAGAAAAAAAGGAGAAAAAAAGAAGGGAACAGGGAAAAAAGGGACAAAAAAAGCGGAAATAAGGTAAAAATAGGTCTAAAATGGCTTAAAGTACATTGAAATAGGCTAAAAACTGCAAAAAATTCGCGATAATGGCGTCATCATAGGACAAAAATGGCGTCATAATTTTTAGGGTACTTTTTCATTTTTTGGCGAGGGGGGCAAATCCTCCAATAAAACGGGGGGGGGGGCATTTCCAGACCGTGCACAGGTCTGTATAGGGTAGTGCATTTAATTTCGGCACTTTTCCGAATTGGACATTTTTGATTTTGGACTATATCTTTGGGAATCCTGGACGGAGTACGACGTTTGATAGCTCAAATGAGAGCTAATTATATGTAGATGACTGTCGTGAGCTTTTTATTTGTTATGTTATGATATTTTCATGTGAAATTGTGTGATTTATAAAAAATAAAATTGTTACTCGTTTTTAAAACATGGGCATTTTATGATTACGCAATAAATTGGTTTAAAAATTAAACTGTCCAGGTAAAATTTAGTCTATTTTTCGATTTTTTAGTCCCCGTGGTTCTACGTTGCGTCTGTGGTGAGCAGTCGTTATAAAATAAAATAGTGTAATTTCGGCACACATATTGCTGTTGGTAAAAACGGGTTAAATTAAATGGTCGGGTGTTAAATTGTAGTTGTAAATAGTTAAAAGACAACGTTGAAATGTGTAGGGGTCATAGCACTGCACTTAAACTCGATTAAGGGAATCCTTTTAAAAAGTGCCGAAATTAAATGCACTTTTTTCCCAAATTTTGCTCATTTTGATACCATTTGGCATTTTAGCTGCAACTTTATGCCAGTTACAACAACAAGTAGAAGCTTAAAATAAAGAAAACTGTTTGGAGATAATGATAGGCTTTTAAATTTTTGAAAATGATGATTTTTTGACTGAGAAACAATCGATTGTTTGTAAAGTGCCGGAATTAAATGCACACATTTAATTTCGGCAGTTTTCAATTTTTTTTAAAAAACTGATTTAATTAAGTAAAAAAACTACTTTCGTACAGTGAAACTTTTGTGACGCAACGCAGTATCGTGAAAGTTTCAAAATGAGCTATCAAACATGAAAATCAGGCCATACAGTGAAAAGTTACATCGGAAAAAAAGTGCCGAAATTAAAGCACTACCCTAATTTGAAAGTTCTTTTTAGGTTTTCCGAGCGAAAGAACGCTTAGACGAAGAAAATAATATCCTGAATAAAAAGACCAATAACACAACTGAAACTGAACCATCACCTAAAACTGAACAAAATGATGCTTCATCTTCGAATAAAGCGCCAGCATCGCCAGGAGACAAAAGCTAACACAAACTCACTGGATTGCTTTAGTACTTTGTCCGAAATGTTTACGAAATTAGTCTCAACTTCATTGTGATTTTAGTGATAGCGTTTTATTTTAGAATATTAAAAAAATTTAATTACAAAAAATAGTTTGTGCTATATACTTAATATTGGTAATTTGAACCAAGCCAATACAGAGTTTTTGTGTTGGTATAACCTAAATTAAGCATTGCAATTAAAAGTACAACACAAGTTAATTAAAATTCTAAAATAAGCATGAGTAGAGTAGATTAAAAAAAATTTAAATAAAATTTATCCATACTTTTTAATCAAATTTTACTTCGTTAAAACCGTGGTTTAATCGTCTTATTTCATCATGTTTTAGATGACAGTTTCTAAACGTACTTTTAGTCGTTTAATATTTATTGCAGAAAAAACACAACACTTACAATCAGTTGAAATTGAAGAAATATTCGAGTCTTGTTTACTATCATTATACAGTCAGACATCTGCACAAGGTGGGTAATAAAAAAATTTTGTAATTTTTTTTCCTTAATATTGTGATATGGGAGAATGGCACTTATCAGTAAGACAATTCTTGTACATTTTCATCATGCTTCCATTTTCTCCAACTCAACCTAAAATTTTTGCTTTTAAAATTTGGTTTACCTGTTTTTTAAGTTTTTTGTTCTACCTATATTTTCTACCTATATTTTCTACTCCATTTTTATTTTATGCAAATATATTATTATATTGTATAAAATACTGGTTTCAGTGTTAAAAAAAAAACAGTAAAAACGCAAAGACAAAAAAAAATTTTATAAAATACGTAATATCGTTGACCATCAAACAATAGAGAAGGGTTTCTTTTAATTTAATGTCTTGACAAAACAATTTACAAAATAAGCTAAATAACCGTTTTCTATTGGTACGATTCCAAACGTTTTCTGTTATCTTTTTTGGAAGTTTTTTTATAGCAGAAGCGGGCCGGCGATGGATATTCCATAATGACCGCCTAATACCCTATATCAGCACTGTTGTTAATGTAGAATTTTAGTCAAGGCCCCACCCCTAGTAGTGGATTGTAGGGAGAAGGATGTGAGTTTTACATTGTTTGTATGATAATAATATAAACGAATTAATAATATTGAAAATGAAATAACCAAAAAAACTAATGTAAACTATATAATAAATAATGATAAATAAATCACATACAAAAATAGAGGTAAAAAAACATAGATATAAGTGCAAGATAAGATATTGTAAGATAGTTCCTAATAAATAACTGATTTTTTCGCAAAAAGTTTAGAAATTAACAAAAATCACTATTTGAAAACTTTAGTTTTTGAAAAAAAATCTTTAAATTGAATGATTAACCCAGGTCTGCAAAAGCACTTGTATCCATAGGTGTGCAGCCCCTCGTATATTTTTGGAAGGGGGTGGAGGTGGAGTGTACCAGACTACCAGACCTCCCAAATTTGGGAGGGGGGTATCTTATAATTTTTTTGAGTATACCACAAACATTCCCATCTTAGCGTTTTTTAGTACTGAGACTTCTTAAATTGTAGGGGCAGTTTCTAGATTTTTTTTGGGGGAGGGAGAGTGTAACGTAACCTCTCACCCAGACATCCCCACTTACTCACTTATGCTTGTAGTATAGGAAAACGAATTCTGTCCCGTCCTGGCAGCTAAGGGGGAAAAGTTGCTACTTCATGTTTTCATACAAAAATATAAGGGAGAAAAATTTTTTTGCGTGAGGGGAGGAAGGATTTAGGATTAAAAATTGGTAAATTTAATAGAAGACGGCACCCATAGATTTTTTCTTCGGAGAGAGAGCAAAATTTTAAGACTAGATGGTGAGGCGTACCGTATGCTACCTAGGTCGACCTGGGGTGCAAAATTTTGAAATCTGGAGGGGGGTCAGGTGGGGTCCGGTGTCCAAAACAAAACAGTTTTAATACATAGTAACTTTACTAATTGTTCTTTTAATAGGATAATACTGCATTTTATTGAATAGAAAGCTATATTCTGGTGTAAAAAGGGTGTAAAAACATAAAAATGTGTTAAAAATTCATGTTTTTGAAAAAAAATTTAGTACAAAAAAGTACCTAAAATTTTCCCGAGGGGGAAGGGAGGGCGAGGTCCCCCTAGATTTTCGTCTAGGGGGGTCCTCAAGTTTCGAGGCTAGGGGTGGCTGGACCGCACCCTGCCTACACCTTTTTCATCTATGGTTCTAAAACACATATAATACAATTGATCCCTGGTTTTATTCATATGAAATTTCCAGAACCATACACTTGATTCATGATATTTCATCTTGCAATTGAAACCGGTGCAGAGTTTTTCATAACAATTTTGAAGCGCATTACTTTGTTAATTACTTCCCTGATTTTTCACTTTTGACAAGCCAACCGCTCAATAAATTGAAAAAATTATACACATCTAAAACTTTATATTTTTCTATAAATAAATTTTTCTTTACAGACAGTTAATCCGTAAAGTCGATAACTGGGTGCCCAAAGAAACAAACAAAAAAATTGTAGCAAACAATTACAACAAACATTTAACCTGTAACTTTTCTTAATCTAACCTCCCTGAAAAAAAGCATCTGCAAAACTGGTTTGCCTTTATTTGCTATTGTTTTTAAATATATTTCACAAGACATTCTATTACACATACAATTTATCTCTGGTTTTATTCATATAAAATTTTCAGAACGATACACTTGATTTCTGTTGTTTCATCTTCCAATATAAACTAGTGCAAAGTTTTTCATTTAGAACGCCTTTTGTTTATTACTTTACAGGTTTTCTACTTTTGATAAACCAACCACACAACAAATTAAAAAATTGTAAATAAAACTTCTTATAAATTGAATTTTTAAATAATTGAAAAACTTAAAATAGAGTAATGCATGCAATTGCGGCACTTTTTGGACATTTTGAAAACCGTTTTTTGGCCATAACTTTTTTCAGCTTTGTTTGATCAAAAAGTTTTATATTACAAAGTTGTGTATTTTCTTATTCTGAACACACTACTATGGATAACAATCAACATCCAGACCTGTGCACGGTCTGAAAATGCCCCCCCCCCCGTTTTATTGCAGGATTCGACCCCCCGGTTTCCCGCCCCCCCGCCAAAAAATGAAAAAGTACCCTAAAAATATGACGCCATTTTTGACCTATGATGACGCCATCATCGCGAATTTTTTGCAGGTTTTCGCCTATTTCAATGTCTTTTAAGCCATTTTAGACCTATTTTTACCTTATTTCCGCTTTTTTTGTCCCTTTTTTCCCTTTTCCCTTCTTTTTTTCTCTTTTTTTCTCCTTTTTTCTCTTTTTTTCTTCCCCCCTGCTTGCCCCCCCCTCTTTTATTGCCCTACCCCTGTTTCAAAAACGTTGCCCCCCCCGTACTCCCCATTTTGGAATTGCCCCCCCCCCCGTTTTAACCCCGGGGGTGCACAGGTCTGAACATCTACGTAAATTTCGTTTTATAAGGGACGATATCGAAAATGGCTACTTTGGAAAATTCGTTTGGTGCATTTAATTTCGACACTTTTTTCTTCAGGCTATAACTTTCTTGTTTTTAGGTAAATATTAATGTTTAATGGCTTATTTAAAAGTTGACTGCTGCATTTACTGCCATATTGGTTTTTTTACTCTAATTTGTTTCTGAGTGAAAAATTGAAAACTAAATTAAAGTGCCGAAATTAAATGCATTTTTGAAAGTGCCGAAATTAAATGCACCTTTTGCCCATTTTCCTTCAAGAGGTTACTACAGGCAACGAAAAAATGGTAAATGATGTTATGACTTTCTTTTTTTGCCCATTTATCTAGTTTCTAACGAGCTACCAATCTCTTCTCAATTCAAATTTGGGGCCAAGTTATGATAAGATATGTAATCAAAACTTGAAAAAGTGCCGAAATTAAATGCATGACCCTATTTGTAGCAAACGGCAGGAAACCTTTAATTAAAAAAATTTAAAACATTCATTTTATATTGACAAAATAAATCAAAGAAAAAACTTGTAAGTGTATTATAGTATTAAATATTAATAATAGGTTAAATAAAATCTTAAAACGATAACATGGTACAGATTCCAATATAATTGTGCAATCATTTTTAAAAAAATAAATATAAAAATATTAACAATTATCACTTTAAAAGCAAAAAATAATTTTTATTTATAAATATAAAAAAGTCCGGCCGGGTATTTGAAAAGTCTGACGGGGCCAGACTGGACCGGAATTGGCCGGATATCCGCCCCGACCGGATATCCGTTCAAGCCCTACTCATGTTGCTGTCAGTCTTGAAATTTTGAGAAAAAAATGCAAATCATAATTTATTTTTTATCCTTATCTTATTTTGATCACTGCACCATTTAAAAATGCTTTGTGTCTGTGTGACATTTTTGTATTTTCTTTTGTAAATGGATGAACAAGGATCTACTTTTTGAAGACATTTATCTTTAAAATTTTGAATTAGGGTTACATCGAACGAATCTCGCTGAAACTTTTATTCTTCGACTCAAATGACACCTGTATAGAGGGTTTTAATAGTTTAAACTCAATAAAAATAAGGTCCTTAAAAGTCGCAGTTTTGACAATCAAAATATCACAATGTCCGATGCTATTGCAAAACTTGGATTTAATCCATACGAACTTTTGGAAGTGGAGCCGGGTGTTCAAGAAAAAGAATTGCTTAAAGCCTATCGGAAAAAAGCCCTAAAATGGCATCCAGACAAAAACCCGGAACAAAAGGAAAAGACGGAAAAAATGTTCCACCAGCTGTCCAAAGCGCTGGAAGTTTTATCAGATCCAGCCGCCAGAGCCGCTTACGACAAGGTATATGGGTTTTTGATGCTTTCAAAAAGTATTGAAACGCATTTAGTTCATAGTTTTTTTAATTATAAATTTATATAGGTTACGTAAGCAATATTTTAATGTTGAACTACCAGAGCTGTTTGTTTCTGTTTTGCTTAGGACAGCTAGAGGTAGCTACTACCTGTAAATTTAGGACCTTTTTGTTTGACCCCTTTTCTTAATTTCTGTTTCCGGTTGGATTGGACCCCCTTTCCGAAGTTATGGCTACCCTTAACGTCTTTAATAGGAAGCTAAAATCTGATTTTGAAAATGCGATAAAATGCATTCATAATAGACATCTTAAAGCAGACATGTGCACTGCCCCTCCCCCGGGGTTAAAACGGGGGGGGGCAATTCCAAAATAGGGGGAAAGGGAGGAACTTTTTTGAAACGGGGGAAGGCAAGCAGGGGGGAAAGAAAAAAAAGAGAAAAAAGAAGGGAAAAGGGACAAAAAAAGCGAAAATAAGGTAAAAATAGGTCTAAAATGGCTTAAAATACATTGAAATAGGCTAAAAACTGCAAAAAATTCGCGATGATGGCGTCATCATAGGTCAAAAATGGCGTCATATTTTTAGAGTACTTTTTCATTTTTTGGCGGGGGGGGGGCAAATCCTCCAATAAAACGGGGGGGCATTTTCAGACCGTGCACAGGTCTGCTTAAAGTAATAAATACATATACTATCAAAAAACCCAGAAATGTCACTATTGTGATGTTAAAAACTCTAATAATGTTTCAGGTACGAAAAGCACAGGCAGCTGCTTTTGAACGTCGGCGACATTTAGATTCCAAACGTCGAAAACTTAGAGAAGAGCTTGAAGCCCGGGAGAAAGTATGTAGTGGGTTAAAATTGTAGCGAAAAAAGTATATTGTTGCAAAACACCTACAGTAATTAAAATAAATAAAACATTGGCAGTGTTTTTGTATTTTAATAAAACATTCTGGGTCTCTAATTTCTGAAAGAATTTTAAAAATAGCCCAGCATTCTTCTGTTGTTGAGCCCAGATTATTTTAAAAAAGGCCAACTTAGTTTTATTTATTTTGCTAAATACAAAAACTTTGAACAACTGCTTAAAAAGTATACACTTTATAAACAACTAACAACGAAGAACTAAACATAAACAAGTGATGGAGTTGGAGGCGTGGTTACTCGCGTCAAAGTATTTTGCCAGTCTTGAGAGTTTAGTTAGTTTTTCAGTGGCCGGGCAGTTGCTTTTCTTATTAAAGAGCAAAACGAAAATTAATCAAAAAAGTTTTCGAAAAACAAATAACGTTAAATTCTTTTTCTTGCACACCCGGCATTAAACTGATTTAATCCAGCAAAAAAAACCGCACATTCAGAATAACCTGGGCGGCCACGCACGTACTGATGCATGCACAGGTACTCGCCTACTAGGGTACTGCATTTAATTTCGGCATTTTTGTTTTTTTTTTTCAATTTAACTTTTCACTGTATGGCCCGATTTTCATGATTGATAGCTCATTTTTAAGCTTTCACGATACTGCGTTGCGTCATAAAATCTTCACTGTACGAAAGTTATTTTTAACCTAATTAAATCGGTTTTTAAAAAAATGGAAAATTGCCGAAATTAAATGTGTGAATTTAATTTCGGCACTTTACAAACAATCGATTGTTTCTTAGTCAAAAAATCATCATTTTTAAAAATTTAAAAGCCTATCAATTATCTCCAGACAGTTTTTTTTTATTTAAGCTTCTACTTGTTGTTCAACGTGTAACTGGCAAAAAGTTACAGCTAAAATTCCAAATGGTATCAAAATGAGCAAGATTTGGGGAAAAATTGCATTTAATTTCGGCATTTTTTAAAAGGATCCCCTTAATCGAGTTTAAGTGCAATGCTATGACCCCTACACATTTCGATGTTGTCTTTTAATTATTTACAACTACAATTTAACACTTTACCACTTAATTTAACTCGTTTTTACCTACAGCAATATGTGTGCCGAAATTACACTATTTTATTTTATAACGATTGCTCACCACAGACGCAACGTAGAACCACGGGGACTAAAAATTTAGAAAATAGACTAAATTTTACCAGGGCAGTTCAATTTTTAAAGCAATTTATTGCGTAATCATGAAATGCCCATGTTCTAAAAACGAGTAACAATTTCATTTTTTATAAATCACACAATTTCACAAAAAATATCATAACAAATAAAAAGCTTACGACAGTCATCTACATATAATTAGCTCTCATTTAAGCTATCAAACGTCGTATTCCGTCCAGGATTACCAAAGATAGAGTCCAAAATCAAAAATGCCCAATTTGGAAAAGTGCCGAAATTAAATGCACTACCCTATAGTTAGGTTACCAAAATGTCTTAACTGAACCGTGCGGCAAGAATAGGAAGTGTTTTTTAGGCAAAAATAGATCATGTCACTTTGATTTTACTCTACCCATGAAAATAAATTAATTTTTTCAGTCTGATTTAAAATAAAAAGTTGCCTACGAAAACAATATTTTTACCAACTCTATATTTAAAAAAATGATTTTCTGTGAAGCGCTACCACAATCCTAACCCACGGGTACAAAAAATGAACAAAAAGAAAAAGAAGAAGCGGAAAAGGCTTTCGAAAAAGAAATCGAACGTCTCAGAAAAGAAGGTTCAAAACTTTTACGCCAAGCTCAGGAAGATATTGAAAAAACTGTGCATCAGAACACACCTTCATCTTTTGTTCCGAAAGAAAAAGCTCATGAACAAGCAAAAAATAACGAAAAACCACCCATCAGACTTAAGCTTAAATGGAAGAGTGCAAAAGGTGATTCTGATAACGGTGGGTATTCCAAACAGAAGCTGCTTCAAATTTTTGAAAAGGTAATGAACTAAACATGTTGTGGTGGTTCCACAGCGGATAGTAGAATATTGATAAAGCATAAATTAAACTACTATTTATTTAAATTTTTATATTCCAATTAAATTTTTATGACTACGACACAACACGCGATGAAAAAGGTTTAATGGGGCTCAAACTTTTTGAAGCTTTCAAAAATAATACCTGTCCTATGTTAAAAATATGTGAATGTTGCAATTTCGCTAAAAAGGTTAATTTTTTACTGTTCTTAATCTCGTAAAAAGACTAGTCAGCTGTGGTTATGAGTTAATTAAAAATATGAAAACGACAAGCGAGTTATTATAATAACTTTCGCATAAAAACACTTTAGAGCTATAATTATATTACACAAAAAATTAATTTCATTTGAAACGTGCAAAATACGACTCTGAATTTATGATTGTTCTTATCGTTTATTTTTTGTGCATTATTATTGAAATATACATGGGTATTAAAAAACTTTATCAGGAATTGATGGTTAAATCCAGATTTGGGTCTTAAATTTTAATAATTTTTTGTCAAACCTTATCCCTGCTCGTTCCCCCAATAGCCGATAAAATTTTTTCATCAGAATATTTCTAGTGGTTCAGGGGATATGACGCCCTAAAAATGATGTTTTTTCAACGATTCTGTTTCTGTATTTGAAAAATAGTTCCATGGATGGGTATAAAAATTTGGGCACGATTGGAACGGTAAAGTAATGTTTATTAAGGAAGCCATCACTACGGCCAATACGGTGAAAAAACCCGGGCATTACAAAATCAAAACTTTTTTACTGCGAGATAAGAAACGCCTTTTGGTATGCTGTTA
>JASAMX010028568.1:0-18681 GCA_030248175.1 Microlaimidae sp. YZB2_3
AGAATTCAAAATTCGATTTACCCCGGGTAACCACCCCCCCCCCCCTAAAATTTGGGGGTTCCAGTACTAAAAACGCTAGAAATGGGATATTTAAGATATACCCCAAAAAAATTTTATTAGGGACACCCCCCAAATTTCGGGGGTCAGATATACCCCCTTAAAATCCGGGAGGCTGCCCACCTATACTGGAGACCATACATGGGCAAGTTGGTCCGGAGTGGGGGGAGTTAAACCCCAAATTAAGGGGGGGGGGGGGTTAAAATCCGATAAACGTAAAATATCCATATCGTTTTTTTTTCTGGAGTGCATTTTACCCATATCGTTTTTCGATTTTAAAAAAATAGACAAAAAACGCTAATTTTAGATCAAAAAGCCCTTTTAATTGCATTTTTGAGCTTTTTACTGTTTAAAACATTCATTTTGACCTCAAAACTTAAGTTTGAACGCAGTTAGAAGTCATTTTAAAGACATTTTTTCTTCATTGTTTTTTCAAAATTGGGGGGTTAACCTTTTCTCCCTCCCACTTTTAAGTGGGGGGGGGGGGGTTAAAACCCCCTTCTTAGAATTTGGGGAGGGGGTTAACCCCCCAACCCCCCCGTGCCAATGTATGGTATAACCCCCCTGTCCACCTATTAGAATTCATTTTAAAGACATTTTTTCTTCAATTTTCCAAAATTGGGGGGGGGGGTTAACTTTTTCTTCCCGCCACTTCTGAGTGGGGGGGGGGGTTAAACCCCCTTTCTCAGAATTTGGGGGGGTTAACCCCCTCTCCGTGCCCATGTACGCTGGGGACACCCCAAATTTTAGGGGGGGGGTTGTCCGGGATACCCCCAAATTTAGGGAGAGGGGGTTTCGGCTATAATCGGGATTTTCGGGGAGAGTATAAACCTTCCCAACCCCTTCCCTATGCCCACCTATGCTCCTAACTGTTGTTTTCATACCTTGGGGGGGGCTGGCGGGTTATACCATAGATGAGAACGGTCGGGGAAGCTAGGGGGGGTGGTTATCCAGGGTAAATCGAATTTTGAATTCTAGGAGGGGATCCCAGGGAGGTCCTGACCCCCCTAGCTTTTTAGGGGGAGGGGTCGACCCGGGGTGCGAAATTTTGAAATCTAGAGGGAAGTCAGGTGGGGTCCGGTGTCCAAAGCAAAACAGTTTTAAACCATAATAACTTTAATAATTGTTTTTTATAGGATAATACTACATTTTATTGAATAAAAAGCCATATTCATGTATAAAAAGGGTGTAAAAGCATGAATATGTGATGAAAACTCACGTTTTTGGAAGAAAATTTAGTATAAAAAAGGTACCTAAAATTTTCCCGAGGGGAGAGGGGGGGGGGTCAGTCTTCAAAATCTAGAGGGGGGTAAGGGGTAAAAATTCGGAAATTTGTGGGGATGGGGGGCCCTAGATTTTCGTCTAGGGGGGGGGTTCCAAAATTTCAAGGCTAGGTGGGTTGGACCGTGGACCCCACCCTGCCCCCTTTTCTCACCTATGGTTATATATACCCCCCTAAAAAATCCGGATTATAGCCGATCCCATAGGTGGGCAGGGGGGGGGTTGGGGTAAGAGATTATATCCCTTTAAAAATCTTGATTATAGCCGACACCCCCCTAAAATTTGGGGTACCCCGGATACCCCCTTCCCTAAAATTTGGGGGGGGAGGGGTCCATGTACTAAAAACGCTAAAAATGAGGTATTTGAGGTATATCCCAAAAATTTTTTGGGACACACCCCTCCTCCCCAGGCTTTCATTTTGGGGGGGGGGGGCGGGGGGATTTCAGTACAAAAAAAAATTTGCCCCCCCCCGAAGTTTTTTTTTCGGGGGGGGGAGGGCGGAGCCTTCCCCTAATTTTTTTTAAAAGCAGGAATAAACGAAGATAAAGCTGTATAATACACTGTTCTTGGCCTTATAAGGTATTATCTAATGTTTTTAGCGGTAAAAAATGTTTTTTTGTTAAAAATTACATTATCAGATATTGGCAGAGTCTGGATTTCAGAAAAAGGGATTTAGAGATTTTTTAGACCTCTTGGTTACACCCACACAGTAAACCAAAACAGATGAGCAGTATTGCGATGTTTTTTAAGTACCTATATGGAATAATTACCAAGCCATTGGTAGGCGGCTGGAAATTTTAGGGGGGGAAAAGGTACATACTCAAATCAACCAAATATGATTGTTTGTTTTGCTTGATCTGTAGTACTTATTGTTTATTAAAATTATTGTACTTTTTTCAGTAAAATTACGCAAAATAAATAGCGAGAAATATGCATATTATGGAGCTTGACCGCTGAGCGAAGCGACCCGGAAAATTTTTTTGCTTTTTGGGGTTCAATTGTGGTACCGATACTATTTTATAGCTAGGCGCTTAGCGAGCGATTAGCGAGGTGCTAGAAAATTTTGAATTTTTAGCCTCTGAAAACCCACAAATTTTACCATCTGGCGACCATTTTGGGGGGGGGGGCGGCCACACCCCCCCCAACCACTTCGCTCAGCGGTCACTTTCTATAATGTACATACATATATCTCGCTATTTATCTTGCCTAATGCTATTTTTATTTCAAAGTTAGTACAATATACTTTAGAAGTAATAAGTACTACACAGAAAGCAAAACAAACAATCATATTGATTGATTTATGTACCTCCCCTTCTAAATTTTCCAGCCGCCTATAGCATTGGCTCGGATTTTTTTTTTCATATAGGTAGGTACCCTAAAAAACATGGAGTCGAGATGCTGCTCACGTGCTTTGGTTTACAATGTGGGTGGGTTTGAAAGGTCTCTAAATTTCTTTTTGTGAAATCTAGGCTCTGCCAATGTGTGCTAATGTAATTTTTAACCAAAAAAACATGTTTTTACCGCTAAAAACACTAGACAATACGTTATTAGGCCAAAAACAGTGTATTATACAGCTTTATCTACGTTTATCCCTGCTTTTTTAACATTTTCAAAAATTAGGGAGGGCTCCGCCCCGCCCCCCCCCCCCAAAAAAAAAATTCAGGGGGGGGGGGGGCAGAGCCCCCTACCCGATTTCGGGGGGAAGGGGTATAGGGGCAGGGGGGTCAAATTTTAGGGAGGTGTCTGCCAAGACCCAAATTTTGAGGGGGGGTGTATCCAATATTTCCGCGATGCCTTAAAATGGGCTTAAAACGCGTAAAAAAACGTAAAACAAGCTTATAAATCTATATATAAATAGACGTAATGTCTGTGTGTGTGTGTGTGTGTTCCCTAACTCCTCCCTAACCACCCAACAGATTAAAGTAAATGAGGTATCGTTGGAAAGCTTATAGCCCAGGGAATGTCGTAAGGGGGTTGAAATTTTGAAACAACTTACATGGACATCTTTATACTGGACAATGCGTTTTCACCAAAGGGGGGACCCCATGGATTTTGGAACTTAAAAAATTTTTTGACTCAGAATTGACTCAAACTTATTATAAAGAGTAATTAGGCAATGTAAAGACAGAATATCATGGTTTTTGGAAAAATGAACATGGACATGTTATATACTTTATACTGGACAACGTTTATTTTTTATTTGAGAAGGGAACTACTTTGCTCACAACCACAAAAGGGATTGGGCTAAATGAGATATCATTGCAAAGCTTACGGTCGGGAGAATGTCATAAAGAGGTTTTATTTAAGTTTAGAAAAAAATTTGCATGGACATCTTTAGTCTGGACAAAACATTTTCACAAAAAGGGGAAACATTTTGACTTTTTGGTTTAATGTATTTCATATTATTACTACTAGTCTTCTGTTTTGTGGTGCATACAAAATCAGTGCAATGTATCTATTGCTTATGTGTGTCCCTGCTTAGTCAAAATAAAATACAATACAAATACAATACAATACCTATGGATTTTGGAAAGTGAAAATTTTTGGTCTTCGAATTGGCTCGAACTTATTGATAAGAGTAATTATCCTATGTAAAACCAAAATGTCATGTTTTTTGGTAAGGTTAACATGAAACTCTTAATGCTGGACAACGTTTTTTCACTATAAAAAAGAACGACTTTCCTCCCTAACCAGCAAAAGGATTGGGGTAAATGAGATATCATTGCAAAGCTTACAGACAGGGGAATGTCATAAAGGGGTTGAAATTAAAAAAATTGCATGGACATCTTTTGGTTAGACAACACATTTTCACAAAAACAGGGCCCTATGGACTTTGAAAGTTGAAAAAAAATTTATCTTCGAATTGGTTCAAACTTATTGGTATGAGTAATTTGCCAATGTGAAGCCAGAATATCATGTTTTTGGAAAAATGAACATGGAGATCATTATGCTGGACGTTTTTTACTAAAAGGAGGAATGACCTTTCTCTTTAACCACAAAAAGGATTGAGCTAAATGAGGTATCATTGCAAAGCTTACAGTCTGGAGAATGTCATAAATGGGTTAAAATTTTTAAAAAATAACACGGACAACTTTATATTGGACAACATATTTTTACCAAAGAAAAAATTAGGATAAATGAGATATTATGGGAAACCTTATAGTTCAAGGAACATCATCATAAGGTGGTTGAAATTAGTTAAAATTTAACACGGACATCTTTATGCTGGACAACATATTTTCACCAAAAAAGGGAAAGACCCTTTTCCCCAATTAAAATTAGAGTGGGTAATTGAGGTATCACTGTAAAGCTTACAATCACGGGAATGGCATAAAAAGGTTGAATTAAAAAAAAATTAGTAAATAAATATAAAAAATGCGGGAAAAAATATTAGACAGCCGTATGGTTGACACGGGCTATTTGCTTTAAAACTGTGTAAAATTAAAATAAGATCTTACTGCAACTTATAAATTTTATTTTTTAATTCTTTTAATAATAATCAATGTGTTTATATATTCTTATAATTAGATTAGAAATCATAGTTTTTTAATAATTACGTAATAATAGAATAGTAATTTTATTGTCTTGATTATAAAGTCAAGTATCATAAACTTTTTAATCCATAATTTTATATTAAATTAAAGATTATATACATACATGGGCGTAGCCAGGAGGGGGGATCTTAACCCCCTTTTGGGTCGGTAAAGGGAAAAATTTGGAGTTAGACCCCCCTTTTTGGGTCGCCAAGGATAAAAATTTGGGGGGTCTAGATAGAACGACCATTTTTAAAAAATTTTCTTGCGCTTCAATCAGCACTCCATTAATTATATAGTCTCCACTTGCAAATTTGTATTATTTTGTTTTGTAATCTTGGTTTGTCCGCTAGACCCACCCCATTTTTAATGTTTTAATTAGTCTCCACTTCCAAATTTGTGTTACTTTGTTTTTTAATCTTGATACGACCACGCTAGACCCCCCTTTAAATTGTTATATAGTGGTATAAAAAGGTTAGAAGTAATTTAAAAAACATTTTCTGGTACCTTGCATTGCTCAGCTGTAATTCAATGTACTCATTTTTCAGTCGTAATGTTTTGGAAATCGGAAATTTTAAGGTATTTAATTGTTTGTAAACATTTTTTCTTTGTTTTATAGACTTATTTTTATTGAATAATAGGAAAAAATGCAGTATATGACATAAACAAGGTAATAAACACTCCGCACGAACGCGAAGCGCGGAAAAATTTTTTTAGTTGTTTTATAATGTTTAAAAACTTTTCTCCAGGAGGCGAATTTGGGGGGGGTGTCCCTGGATACCCCAAATTTAGGGGGGGGGGGGGGTTTCAGCAAAATTCAAAATTTTGGGGGGTATAACCCATACATGGGCAAGTTGCTCCGAAGTGGGTGGGGGGGGGTTTAAACCCCAAATTAGGGGAGGGGGTTAAAATCCGAGAAACGCAAAATACCCATATCGTTTTTTTTTCTGGAGTACATTTTACCCATATCGTTTTTCAATTTTGAAGGAAAAATAGGTAAAAAACGCTAATTTTCGGTCAAAAGTCCTTTTTATAGCATTTTTTATTTATTGTTTTTTATTGCTTAAAACATTTATTTTTACCTCAAAACTTAAGTTTGGAGGCAGTTAGAAGTCATTTTAAAGACATTTGTTTTTCTTCCTTTTTTTTCAAAATTGGGGGGGTTAACCTTTTCTCCCTCCCACTTTTAAGTGGGGGGGGGGGGTTAAACCCCCCTTCTTAGAATTTGGGGAGGGGGGTTAACCCCTCAACCCCCCCCGTGCCTATGTATGGTATAACCCCCCTTCCACCTATGCCCCCCTCCCCCCAAAATTTTTAAATTTTCACACCCTACCCCCTCAAAACCCCTCCCCCCCCCTTCCGAGCCAAATTTTGGGTATTAATTTAGGTCAAAATTTACTGTCACAAACTCGTATTTGTAGTAAAAAACAGAACTTTTGACCTCTTTTTATACATAAATAGCCTATTTTAATATATAAAATTCCATATAAATGCTAAAAACCTTAAATAGGTAAATGATTTAATTTGACTTTGTTTGAAAAACGGACCCCCTTTGACACCCCTCCGGATTTTAAACTGGTCTATCCGGTGTCGACCCCTACTAAAAAGCTAGGGGGAGGGGTACGGACCCCCCTTCCTAGCTTTCAACGGGCCATTTACCCAGGGTAGCCACACCCCCTAGCTTGCCGGTCCATGCTCATGTATGAAGGGCAATTCCACAACGGGGGAGGCACAGGGGGGGCGGGCAAGGCGAACTTTTTTTTGAGACGGGGGGGAAATAAAACGGGGGGCAAGCAGGGAAGAAAAAAAAGAGAAAAAAAAGAAAAAAAAAGGGAAAAAAAGAAAAAAAAGGACAAAAAAAGGCAAAAATAAGGTAAAAACATGTCTAAAATGGATTAAAATGCATTGAAATAAGTTGAAAACTGCAAAAAATTGGCAATGATGGCGTCATAATTTTTGGGTACTTTTTTTATTTTTGGGCGGGGCGGGGGCCATGTTTTTTGCGGGGACAGAGGGGTCCACCGCCCTCCCTAGAGCCAAAATTTTAGACCCCCCCCCCCTAGAAAAAAATCCAGGGGCCCCATCTCCCCAAAACTTGAGAGCAATCCGGCCTGACCCCCCTAGCAAGGCTGACCCCCCTCCCCCCTCCTCTTGACCAATTTAAAAGTATAGTATAATTTATTATTTACTGGCAAAAACACGTTTTTTTAGTTAAAAACAGTGTTTAAATACATTTTTTAGGCCTAAATAGGCTGTTTTAGTATATGAAATTCAATATTGGACCTAAAAACATTTAAATTATTGATTTAAAAAACTTTTTTAAAAAATCGAACCCTCCCCTGACCCTGTGAATTAGAAATCTCGCACTTGGGGTCGACTCCCCCTAAAAAGCCAGTGCGGTCTTTTTGATTCCCTTAAAAAATTTTGGCCTTCCACTCTGGGGTGGACCTCACCCCCCTAGCGGACTCTGACCAAAAACATCTATGGCGGGGGGGGGGGGCGCAATGAAACGGGAGGGGAGCAAATCCTCCAATAAAGCGGGGGTGGCATTTCCAGGCCGTGCACAGGTCTACATGCTTACCCATGGTTATAAAAACAAGAGCACGTCAAGTATATGTTACCAGAGGACGATTTTTGTATTACCTATTAAAAAAGATTTTACCTAAGGCAGACCTGTGCACTGCCCCCCCCCCCGGGTTAAAACGGGGGGGGGCAATTCCAAAATGGGGGGGCAACTTTTTTGAAACGGGGGGGGGGCAATAAAACTGGGGGGGGGGCAAGCAGGGGAAAAGAAAAAAAAGGAAGGGAAAAAGGAAAAAAGAGACGAAAAAAGCGAAAATAAGGTAAAAATATGTATAAAATGGTTTAAAATACATTGAAATAGGCTAAAAACTGCAAAAAATTTGCGATGATGGCGTCATCATAGGTCAAAAATGGCGTCATAATTTTAGGGTTCTTTTTTCATTTTTTGGCGGGGGGAGGAGGCAATAAAACGGGGGGCAATAAAACGAGGGGGGGGCAATAAAACGGGAGGGGGGCAATAAAACGGGGGGGGGGCAATAAAACGGGGGGGGGGGGGGCAAATCCTCCAATAAAACGGGGGGGGGGGAGTGAGACGGTCAATAGCTTCCCTACTGTATAAGTAATTGATTTGATTATTGTTCTTAAATTTCGAGTCATTACAATATTCGCCTGACATTCTTGCCTTTTTGTGGTACTAACGCGAAAATTCCACCAATCTTTAAATGCTAAATAGGAGGATAACTCTACTCTTTACCTTACTATCCTAATCATTTGATTACTTTTTTTATTTCTGCATAGATTTGATTTGAAGATAAAATCTTTCTTACATTGTTTTTTGAGCCAACCGCTTTTTGCAACTGTGTTAGCCACCATGTTCACAGGTTGGTCCATAGTTTTAATAGGTACACTTTCTAAATGTCAGTTAATATACATACATACACTCAAACCTGTGCACTGCCCCCCCGGGGTTAAAACGGCAATTCCAAAATGGGGGGGCAACTTTTTTGAAACGGGGGGGCAAGCAGGAGGGAAAGAAAAAAAAAGAGAAAAAAAGGAGAAAAAAAAAGAGAAAAAAGGAAGGGAAAAAGGAAAAAAGGGACAAAAAAAAGCGAAAATAAGGTAACAATAGGTCTAAAATGGCTTAAAATACATTGAAATAGGCTAAAAACTGCAAAAAATTCGCGATGATGGCGTCATCATAGGTCAAAAATGGCGTCATAATTTTAGGGTACTTTTACATTTTTTGGCGGGGGGAGGGGGCAATAAAAAAGGGGAGGGGGCAAATCCTCCAATAAAACGGGGGGGGGGCATTTCCAGACCGTGCACAGGTCTGATACACTGTTTCAATCTTAAACAAACAAGTGAAAATCAAACTAAAATTGAAACTAGGTCTGCTGGTCTATATATAACTTAAATTTATATATTAAACCCAAATTTATTAAACCTTTTGCAATTCAAGAATAAAATATTAAATAAACAGGTAAAACTGTCAGAGTAAAAGTCCCATATGTAAACCAATTATCGATTTGACCGATTGAAAAAAAAACGCTTGAAAAACATCCTTATACCCAAAATCGGACGCGTAGACATCATTTTTGAGATTTTTTTTGGTTTAACTCTTCCGTAAAAAGTTATGAGCTTATTTAAGCCCAAAAATTGCCTATTATTGCATGTAAAATTTATGTTGTTAAGGAAAAATTTTAATTTAACTTTTTAATAACTTGTATTGTATAAATTGTATGACAACCAGTTAAAATCGTTCTAAATTTCAATTTGGAAAAAATGAAAATTCATAAAAAACACATAATCAAATAAAAATACAAATACAAATACAATTTAGCTTGGTTTATAAGTTTTGCTTGGGCTTAGGAATTATCTTAATATCAGCAAAACTAAGCTTAAAAGTGCGGTGAGGAGTCAAACTTTTTGTCTTTGATTTTGATAATTTTTTGTGAAAACCTTACCCCTGCCTTTAACAGCCCACAAAATTTTTTTAACAAAATATATCCAGTGGTTCAGGAGTTATGACCCCCTTCCCAAATAATTGGCGTTTTTTGACAATTCTGTACGTGAAGGACTGCTGAATGGATATAAGGATTTATTTTTAAGTTAAAAAATATGGACTCAAAAAAAGCGGCTACTTTCTACTTTAATTTGATACCTTCCTTGTTAAGATTGCTTGAGATTAAGTATTTGTCGAGATATTGCGTTTCTCGTACAAAAAACCTGCAATTTTTTTGCTAACAATAAAAAGTGACGGCAAAAAATATTGGGCAAACTTAATTAATTTACTGCCGTCGTTTGGTTTTTTAGCAAAAAAATGAGGGTTTTGTGTATGGGAAACGCAATATCTCAACGAATACGGCACCAATCTTAACAATCAAAGTATCAAATGAAAGTAGAAAGTAGCTGCTTGCTTGCCTGCCTACCTGCCGCCTAACGCCCCACCTACCGCCTGCCTAATTTATCACTTAATTTGTTATACCCATTGAGCAATCTTTCACATACAGAATTGTCAAAAAACGTCATTTTTGGGGGGTCATCATAGGTAGGATTCCCATACGCGTCCCAAAATTCAATTTGACCGACCCTTAAGTAAAATACACTTATAAAACATCTTCATACCCTAAATTGGACCCGTAGACTTGATTTTTGTGGCTATTTTTGAGATTTGAGCTTTTCATTAGGCATAGGTGGGCAGCCTCTCGGATTATGGGGGGGTATAGGGGGGGGGGTCAAATTTTAGGGGGGGGTGTTCAGTAAGACCCAAATTTTGAGGGGGGCTGTACCCAATATTTCCGCGCTGCCTTAAAATGAGCTTAAAACGCGTAAAAAAACGTAAAACAAGCTTATAAATATTTTAAAACTGTGCAAAATTAAAATAAGACCTTATTGCAACTTATAAATTTTATTTTTTTAATTCTTTTAATAAAAATGTGCAGTGGAGTAGTCATGATTTCATTTTGGGGGCGTCAGTCTGGGGGAGGGGAGAAAAAGTGTTGTCAAAGCGGCCCGAGGCGCTGCTGCCTGCGCCGCGTAGCGGCGCCAGAGCGGCAGCGCTTAAAAACAAGGCGCGTAGCGGCGCCTTGTTTTTAAGCCGTTTTTAGTATATATTTTTAAAAAATTTTCGCCGGAGGCGAAAATTTTTTAAAATATATACTAAAAACGGCTTAAAAATCGTCTCCTGGTGATCGCGTGAACATACCTTTTACTTTTTTTTTTTTTACCTAATTTCTACATAATTTTCTGTGATCTTAAAAATTCAGACAGGGGGGTTCGGGGGGAACAATGCCCCCCAAAAGGAGAAAATTTATAATTTGAGGCGCTAAAATACACTAGAAATTTTAATTCCAAATGATAGTAATTACAGAATTTAAAGTTTTTTATAGCTATACTATACATTTATAACATGTGTTTAAAACGTTAAAAAAAGGATAATAGTGTTTTATAGTAGTTTTATTAAACATGTATGCCTTAACTACTGAATGGGATAATCGATTTGAAATTGAAAAACTAAGATAAATTGCCAATTTAAACTGCCCGCGTAGCAGGGAAATTTAAACTGCCCGCGTAGCGGGGGAATTTAAAGGTAATAAACGGTAATAAACGGGAAAATAAGGGAATAAACACTCCGCGCAAAGCGCGGAAAAATTTTTAATTCCTTTTATAACACTTAAAAATTTTTCTTTGGGAGGCGAATTTGGGGGGGGTGTCCCCGACTACCCCAAATTTAAGGGGGGGGGGGGTGTCAGCAAAATCCGAAATTTTGGGGGGTATAACCCCCCCCCAGCCCACCTATGCATTAGGAGTTATACGCCGATTTATACCCGAAAATTGTCCTATTTTGGCACTTACAATTTATGTTATTAAGAAATTTTTTGTATTAAGCCTTTAATCAAATTAATATTATTAATTTCGTATTACCAAGTGTCCGGCAGTTACAAATGTATTTTTGTTTTGTTATGGTACCATACCAACCAATTTTTTATAATAACCGTTCAAATACCCATCAAATTTTACTTGTGAAAAAATTCACATTTTTGAAAAACAACTTATTTTAATAAAAATCAATTATATTACAATTTTATTTGATATTTAGGTTTTACTTAGGCTGAGGAACAATAAATCGGTGAAAAACTAAGTTTAAAATAGCGTTTAAAGCCAAAAACTTTTGTTGTCAATGTTTTTAGTGGTCCATGTAACTTTCGAATTTTTTTTTAAATTTTTGAGTTTTTCACACTTCTAGCATTGTTAAAACATAGTTTTTAATTTAATTGTGTGTTTACAATTTTTTTTATTAACATCATAAATTGCATATGCTGAAAAAGGTCATTTTTTGGGTATAAATTGGTTCATAACTCTTTTTAATAAACCAAATCTTAAAAATAACCATCAAAACAAAGTCTGCGTGTCGGATTTAGTGTACAAAGATGTTTTATATGTGTATTTTACTTTAGGATAGGCCAAATCCAAAAGTATTGAGTTAAATCACTGCATCCACTGCAACATGCCGAGAGAGACAAAGGATGATCAAATTGCCAGACTGGAGGCAGAGAATGCGGATCTCCGGAAAAGGCTAACGGATTTAGAGAAGAGATTCACCGGGATGGAGGAAGAGCGAGCTCCTGGTGTCAATACTGACTTAGTGGCATCCATCTGTGAAAAGGTGTTGAATCGTCTACTGCCGATGATTGACAGTTATTTTAAGCGCATGGAGGTGCAAAGAGAACATGAGTCAATGCTGGTCGTATCTGGCCTACCGGAGAGCGATTCCTACGAAGGGGAAAAAGAGAATGTGACCGAGTTATTAAAGACTCTTGACAGTGGCGATTTGGGCGAGGTCACTCCTGTTGAGTTTTTTCGTATCGGAAGAGCTGGTGACCGGCCCAGGCTTCTAAAAGTTAGGGTCGTGAACAAATATATCAGAAATAGAGCTGTACGTTCAGGAGGACGACTAAGAGGGGTCACTAAATTTGATAAAGTTTATGTAAGACCGTCACTGAATGAGGAACAGCGAGTCTGTCAAAAGGAATTGCTTGGCAAACTTAGGGAGCTTAGAGAGCAGAACAAAAAGGTTTCGCTTCGGTATTCTGCTGATGGTGATCCCTTTTTGTTCGACATCACTCTCAAGGCTCCCCTAAATGTTTCAAAATAGGAAATTATGCGACTTAATTATCACTGTAGTAAATTAAAGCTTATACCTAGTATAAAAATTTTGTGTATGAATGCAAGAAGCCTTGTTAACTCCTTAGACGAGCTTGATGTTCTGATTTCAGGTGGTGATTCTAACTATAGTTTTGTTGACATATGCTTTATTTGTGAAACATGGCTCACTGAAACAACTACTAATGAAATGATCACAAAAAATAGAGAATTTAATGTTTATCGAAGGGATCGACAGCAGCGACGAGGAGGTGGAGTAGTCCTATTAATTAAAAATATTTTTAGAGTAGTTGAAGTTGAAATGGAGGAAAAATACAATGCAATAGAACTAGTAGCCGTTGACATTATTCTACAAAAGTCATCTAAACTGAGATTCATTGGTATTTACAGAGAACCTAGTACTAGCAAAGAAAAAGACAATCTAATATTTGAGCTAATCAGGAACTTGACAGAAAACTTTGTAGGAACCATTGTTTTTACTGGAGATTTCAATCTGCCAGGGGTAGATTGGTCTTCAAATAAAATAACTTCAAACACACAAAATGAAAATAATTGGTTTGAGTTTCTTATTGAGCTAGGTATGTATCAGCTTGTTTCACAACCAACTCGTGGAAATAATTATCTGGATCTTTTGTTTACAAACGATAGAGAAATTTTCAATAATGTCACTGTTGCGCCCAGTTTTTCACAATCAGACCATGACACTATTTTATCTGAAATTAATCTTAAATTATTTGACAGTCCTAAAAATAAGATTCAAAACTACATACCTGATTTTTTAAAAGCAGATTATGATATGCTAAGTTTATACTTATCTACAATCAACTGGAAAATATTATTTGAGGAATGTGGCACAGTAGAAAATGCTTGGCAGAGATTCAAGGATATTTTGTTGTTAGGAATCAATAGACATGTCCCTGGAAAAAAAATATTTACAAACAAAAAAAAATTGTACAATATCCAATACAAATAAGAAAACTACAAAATCAAAAGAAAAAACTTTGGCGTAAGCGTAATATTGATGAAAAATCAAGATCAGAGTACAAAAAAATTTGCAAAGTATACAAAAATAAAGTTAGAGATTTTAACACTAATAAAGAAACAAAAATTTTAAATTCTGGGGGTTTAAACAATTTTTATAAATTTGTTAATAGTAAAATCAAAACAAAAGAAACTATTCCACCAATTAAAAGAGACGATGGGACATTTGTAACTGAAGACTTTGAAAAAGTTGAACTTTTTGGAAATTATTTTGCTTCTGTTTTTACTGATGATGATAATACTTTGCCAAATTTTAATCCACCAAACATTGGAAAGTTGGACAACATGGTATTTACCACAAAAAAGGTATTTAAGGCCCTAAAAAAGCTCCCAAACAAATTGTCCCGAACACCTGACTGTTTTCCAGCTTACTTTTTAAAACGCTTGGCTAAAGTTATTGCTGAACCTTTGGCAATAATCTTTCAGATGTCTTTTGATTTTGGAGAATTACCACTTGATTGGAAAATAGCTTTATTAAACTTACTGTTTAAAAAAGGCACTAAAAGCCTAAAAGAAAATTATCGTCCAATTTCACTTACATCTTTTTCTTGTAAACTAATGGAACAGCTTGTCAAAGAAGAACTGCTTGTCTTTTTCCATATCATTTTGTCAAGGTTTCAACATGGTTTTAAGGCAAAAAGTTCTACAATAACACAGCTGTTGGAAACTTTTAATGAGTGGACGCTAGCACTAAAAGACAAATTTCTAATTGATGTCATTTACTTGGATTTTGCCAAGGCCTTTGACACCGTGTCACATCAAAAATTGTTATATAAGCTAGAAAAATATGGTGTTTCTGGTAAATTTTTAAAATGGATAAAAGAATTTTTAGTTGGGCGGGAAATTAAAGTTGTAATTAATAACTCAGTATCCAAATCATTTCCTGTAAGAAGTTCAGTTCCTCAGGGTTCTGTTTTAGGTCCATTTTTGTTCTTGGTATATATTAATGATATTGTTGATTGTGTTAAGTTCTCACAAATTAGACTCTTTGCAGATGATATAAAGTTGTTTGTAAAATCTTCATCTAAAGATTACCACATTCAAACCTTGAGACTTCAGCAAGATTTAGATAGAATACACAGCTGGTCACAAGACTGGCAACTGCAGTTATCTAATCACAAATGTGAAGTTCTTCATATTCGAAATCATAGCAAAGAGTTAATTTGTAAATATAAGCTTGGTAATAACGTACTTGCAACTACAGAATTGGTGCGTGACCTAGGTGTTTATATATCCCATGATCTGAAATTCTCTAAACACTGTGAAATCACAGCAAAAAAAGCTATGAGAGTGACATCACTAATTTTTAGAACATTCAACTCAAACTCTAGAAATAATTTTCTCAGAGCATATAAGTCCTATGTTAGACCAATTCTGGAGTATGCTAGTGCAGTTTGGAACCCTTATTTACAAAAGGATATAAACATTTTGGAAAAAGTGCAACAAAATTTCACTAGACGTTTGTTTTATAAATGCAAGTTGTTACCTGTTGGTTATGAACATAGACTGAATTACCTAGGTTTAGAAAGATTAAAGGATCGAAGAGACAAAATTGATTTATATGAGTGCTTTAAAATTATACATTGCTTAAACAATTTGCAAGCCAATGATTTTTTTAAGTTTAACCTGCAGCCCACCCGTGGTCATCCATTTAAATTGGCAATGGAAGAGTGCCGAATTAATGCAAGGAAATTTTCTTTTGCAAATAGGGTTGTTACACCTTGGAACAATCTACTCCCATCTCAAGTAACTGTCGATTCTTTGGATGCATTCAAGAAGAGTTTTGGAACTGACTTAAATAAGCGCTCTTTTTGAGCCTTTAAAGTCATATCAGATAGCTATGTTCATTGATAATTAGTTACAATTGTGATTCATATTGGCGGCAATTAAGTCGCAGATTTGATGTTGTTGATAAAAAAAAAAAGAAAAATAGAAAAAGAGAAAAAAAATAAACACAATGAAATGATGAAAACAGAAGAATTAAACTATGCATAAACTATGCTTAGTATGATATTAATTCTGTTATCTGATCATTAAAAAAAAAATAAAAAAAATAAAAATGATATTGTTAATTTTTATTTCTAAAAAAAACAAATTTGAAAAAACAATTTTATTTCATGATTTATGACTTTAAAAATTATATTGGTTCACATTCAAATATTTAAGAATATTTGAAAAAAAGTTAATACATGATATTGTTATTTTTAATTTCGATAAAAAAAAAAATTGAAAAGACAATTTTATTTCGATTTTGATTGGTTCACATTATTAATTTAATTATAAAAATTTAATTCTTCTGTATGTTTATTATGTTATAGTTTATTGTCATTATTAATCATTATTTAAAGGAATTGAGTCTTTTATCAATTTATCTTATATTATGTGAGCCAATGCAAAAAGCCAATCAACAATCGTTGGCTAATCCTTGGAACGCGCAACAAACAAAAACCAAAACCGCCAGCATTAGACCGCCGCAGTAATCCATATAAATTTTATGCAAATTTTTGATTTCCGCCACCTACAGAGAATTATATCAACACAGCACTACGACAGTATAAACTCCCCAAACCTAAAAAGTTTTAGTTTTTTTTTGTCTTTGCAAAACAAATTATTAAGCATAAACTTTTTGTTTAATTTTTAGGTTTTGCTTAGGCTTAGGAAAAAAAATTAGTTATCTTAAAAAAACACCATTAAATATAAATTTATCATAAAAATTTAGTTTGATTTTTAGGTTTTCTGAGGCTCACGAAAAACAGGTTTAAATTCTTAAAGAACTAACCGTTCACTAAGTTTTTTCTTTATTTCCAAGGAAAAATATAAATTTTTGACTTATCGTTTATTGTTAAAACAACATTGCTTTGTTTAAATATTATATTAAAGCCATTTTTTTATATTGTATTGAGTTTTTTTTATTCTTGGGGGAGTTTACACCACCTTGGCGGGGAGTTTTAACGTCCTTTTTAAAGCAACGCGTACTGCGGCGGTCTAGTGCTCGGCGGTCTAATGCTCTGCGTTCAAGTGCGCGGCGTTCTAATGTTGGCGGTCAAATGCTCGGCGATCAAGTGCTGGCGTTCAAATTTCCTAGAATCGAGTGCGGCTACGCTGTTGCCGCACTGATAAAGCGCGATTAACCAAGGATTAACCAACGATTGTTGATTGGCTTTTGCATTGGCTCACATAATAAAAGATAAATTGACAACAGACTCAATTCATTTAAATAATGATTAATAATGTACAATAAACTTATTACATAATCAGACATACCGAGGAATTAAATTTTTATCAATTTAAATAAAGAATCCGCCCGCACAAAATACACAAAAAATTCGTGTTTTTTTAATATATATTTTTTTTATTTCAAGAGAGGAAGACGGGGGAAACCACGCAGGGACCGGCCCCAACCTGGAACCAACACCACCCGCCCATGAGGGGTGAAAGACTCACTTTAACATTACAAAACAATGTAAAGTTGTTAGTGCACCTTAGGCTCAGGCTTAGGCTTAGGCTTAGTGTCATCCTAATCCTAAGCCTAAGCCGTTTAAAAGTTAAAACTAACAACTTTATATTGTTTTGTATTGTTAAAGTGAGTCTGTCACCCCTCATGGGCGGGTCCATGTTGGGTCCAAGTTTGTCCATGGTCCATGGGAATTACCGTTAGCCGAAATTAAAAATTAACAATATCACGTATTTAACTTTTTTTCAAATATTCTTAAAATTTGACAATTATTTATATAAAAATACTTTAGTTAAAACAGTATGTATATTTTAAAGTCAAAGAACATTATAAAAAGTCCAAAAACCGCGTTTAAAGTCAGTTTTTATCAGCTTTTTAATCCGATTCTCTCCTTGTCCATGAAAAAAAGACGTCCATACTTAATCTTTGCTTAATCATGGACTTCTTGGTTAATCGGGCAAACTGGAAAGTACACCGACACCGTCCACCGACACCGACCACCTTTGCTGCAAATTTTTATTTCTAAGCCTAAGCAAAACCTAAAAATTCAAATAAAATTACGGTAGAATTTGGTCGGTGTCGGTGGACGGTGTCGGTGTACTTTCCAGTTTGCCGTTAATCGCGCTTTATGGGCAAACACTAAATTCCACCGACTCCGACTCCGACTCCGCCTCAAATTTCTGCAAATTATATATTGATGTGCAGGCTAGGCGGAAATAACAAAATCTCGAACAAAATGAACCAATTTGAATGTTTTTTAAGTCAATTTAGCTCTTTTTACGTGTAATTTTTTAGAAATTAATAATTTTTAACTGCATTATACAATAAAAACATTAAATTTAGTTTAAAAACCATATAATTACCAAATTTTAAAAGGAATATTAGTAATTAATCTCAAGAAACTTATTAACTTCCAATTATTGATAAACTTTCAATCTAGAGCAAAAACATGGTTTAGATTCGTGCTTTGATTTCTTTGATTAAGGATTTTTTATGTGAATATAGGGTTTGGTTAAGGGTTAAATTTATTTAATTAATTAAATTAATTTCACGGTTTTTGGTTTTTAAATTGACACATTTGTTATGATAAATATAAAAGATGTTTTATATTAAAAAATTTGCAATAAAATTCAAGACAAAAAAACATTATTTTCCCTAAGCCTAAGCGAAACCTACAAATCAAGATAAAAATCTAAAAGAAGCCTAAAACTATTGAAATTCCAAATAGATTACTGCTAAAATAAAAAAAAATATTTATTTTGGAAGATATTATGCCGAAAATATTCTTTCTTGACACCAAAAGGTTTTAAAAGTATTGTAGAAAGGTTTAAAAACTTTTACATCGCAAAATATAGCCAATTCCTATGATATATTGCATGAAAATTACGTAATTTAATCCACACTAAAAAAATTTGCATAATGTTAAAAATTACGGTAAATTACGGTAGTTTTGGACGGAGTCGGAGTCGGAGTCGGTGGAATTTAGTGTTTGCCGCTTTATGAGTGCGGCTACTGATAAACAACATATGGACTTGTTTTATATGGATGGGCATTTTAAAAAATTTGTCTTTTCCACATTTTGTGACCGTTTGCTTAAAAAGTGTCTTATACAAAACAAAAAATTAGAAA
>JASAMX010028570.1:0-12273 GCA_030248175.1 Microlaimidae sp. YZB2_3
CCGTCCAAAAAAGCTGGTCAAATCGATTCTCCAAAATAATCAGGAAAATATGGAGGAGATTTGAGAAGGACAATAGTGATTTGTGGTTTTATTCAATTCGAGTACTTTATTGTTTAGCTGATGACCGATTTATTTTGAACATGATGTGCTTTTTGACTCAGGTTTCTATCATTTGTAAAAATGATTCTATTAGTAAAATAATGTATTAACTAAATTGTATTTATACAAATATTTTCAGTATACAGCAATTAAACTCATGTGAACACAAAAGTGGTTGTCTTCTGAAAATTGCACCAGTTTTGCATTATATATTTTTGCTCAACTTAAATGCCTAAAATTGTTCGCTACTTTTTATGTATTTAACCGCCAATCTAGAGTTCTGTGTGTGGCGGCGATTAGCCAAAAATCCAGCAACGTATTGAGGACATATCGGAACGCTAGATCCCCGGTTCGAGAAAAATAGAATTGCTGGCTTTCTGATTTGACCTCGGGATCCGGTGGCCGAAAGCGGCGATCGATTCCCGGAAACCGCGGCCGACCGATGAACACTCCGAGGAAGAACCGCTTCCTCCTGGGACGGGGAGTTTGGAGGAGGGGAAGCGCTGAGGGGGAAAGGAGTGCATGTCGTCTGGTCAAATTGTCCGGTGACTGACAGGGCGGGAGAGTGCAAAAAACAGCCCGGGACGCGGCGCGGCGGAGGGCCGCCCAACTCTCCAGACAACGCGCTCATCGATCCCGCCGCGAGAGAGCCGGGATTCTACACTACCCACACACCAAACAAACCGGAAAAATGGGGAGCCGCTTATTGAGAAAATATAATTACTATTATTATTAAAAAAAACGGGAAAATGCACTGCAAAAATTAAAGTAGCGGTGTGAAGGGAACATTCGTTGCGCTACGTAAGGCGGCGAATTATGATATTAATTTATTGAAAAAAAAAATGTTCGTGGGGCTACAGAAATTTCAAGTAATACTGGTAAACTAATAACTAAATTAATTGAAAAAGAACTAAATATTTACATAATTATTGGTATTAATACTAGAAACTGTTTTAGTTGTTGCAAAATTTTCCGTTTAAGTTGGGGAATTTGCCCTTTGCTTGGGTGGAGACTAATATTAATAGTTCCGGTAATTTTAAAATTACACTTCGCTTTCAGATTTTTTCACCGGGCACAACACTATAACTTTCTTTGGTTCTTGATACTATAATTTTCATAGTATAATAATAGGACACAATCCTAAAAATATTGTTTTATAAAATTTGTAAATTTTTAAATATTGTTTTTGAATAATGTGCATTATTTTTTTTTTGTAACCTACTTCGTTCAGTTACGTATTGCTATACGATAGGATTAGGAACTTAAAAACCAAATTTCAAAAACATAAACCCTGCTTCACTAACTCAACCCAACCAAACTTGTAACAATTAGTAAACAAATGGATTATCGACAAAATCGGAGAGCACCTGGTTCTGTTACGGTTTGGAGTGAAGGGACATGGGCATACAAGAGCAAGTTGGTTCGGAGCGGGGGGTAAAACCCCAAATTTCGGACCCAGCAGGGTCGAGGGGCGAAGCGGAGCTTCTTGTCAGGGGGTCTGGAGGGCAGAATGCCCCCGGGGGGGAGAAATGTTTTAAGTTAAGGCTATAGATAAACACTGTCAAAAAGCCAGGAGGTGTTTACCCCGTGTAAATGACATTTCAAAATCTAGGAGGGGGGTCCTAGGCATAGGTGGGCAGCGGGGGGGTGTTGGGGGGGTTATACCCCCTCCCAAAATTTCGGATATTGCCGACACCCCCCCCTAAATTTGGGGTACCCGGGGACACCCCCCAAATTCGCCTTCCGGAGAAAAATTCTTAAGTGTTATAAAACGACTAAAAAAATTTTCCGCGCTTCGCGCGGAGAGTTAATTGTTAATTGACAATTTATCTTAGTTTTAATTAACGTTTTAAACACATGTTTCAAATGTGTAGGTATATGAAACCTTAAATTTTGTAATAAGTATCATCTGGAATTAAAATTTCAAGTGTATTTTAGCGCCTTAAATTGAAAATTTTTTCCCCCGGGGGGCAATCTGCCCCCCCGGACCCCCCCCCCCCTGACAAGGGGCTCCGCCCCTTGACCCCGCTGGCGGGCTCTCGCCCCCAAGACCCCCCTTCAGGGTTAGTAGGGCCCCCAGACAGCCCCCCGAAATGAAATCCTGGGCACGCCAAAGGGGGGTCTGTCTATCCCAAAATTTTTTCCTTTGCCGACCTAAAAGAGGTGTCTAGACCCCTCCTGGCTACGCCCATGTATGTATATAATCTTTAATTAAATATAAGATTATGGATTAAAAAGTTTGTGATACTTGACTTTATAATCAAGACAATAATATTTATTATTATTCTATTATTACGTAATTATTAAAAAAACTATGATTTCTAATCTAATTATAAGAATGTATAAACGCATTATTAATAAAAGAATTAAAAAATACACTTCGTAAGTTGCAATAAGGTCTTATTTTAATTTTACACAGTTTTAAAGCATTTATAAGCTTGTTTTACGTTTTTTTACGCGTTTTAAGCCCATTTTAAGGCAGCGCGGAAATATTGGGTACACCCCCACCCCCTCAAAATTTGGGTCTTGCCGGACACCCCCCTAAAATTTGACCCCCCCTATTCTCCCCCAAAATCCGAGAGGCTGCCCACCTATGGTCCTAGGGGGGTCGAACGTCGAACCCCTCCCCCCCAAGATTTTCTGGGGGGTTACCCGGGGTGGAAGATTTTAAAACCTAGAGGGGGTCAGGTGGGGTCCGATTTCCGAAGCAAATTACTTTTAAACCATACATGGGCACGGGGGGGTTGGGGGGGGGTTAACCCCCCCCCAAATTCTGAGAAGTGGGGTTTAACCCCCCCCCCACTCAGAAGTGGGGGGGAGAAACAGTTAACTCCCCGCCCAATTTTCGAAGAAAAAAATCTCTTTAAAATGACTTTTAACTGCTTCTAAACTTAAGTTTTAAATTCAAAATGAATGTTTTAAGCAATAAAAAGCTCAAAAATGCAAAAATGGATTTTTGACCTAAAATTAGTGTTTTTTACCTATTTTTCCTTCAAAATCGAAAAACGATATGGGTAAAATGCACTCCAGAAAAAAAACGATATGGGTATTTTGCGTTTCTCGGATTTTAACCCCCCCCCTAATTTGGGGTTTAACCCCCCCCCCCACTCCGGACCAACTTGCCCATGTATGTTTTAAACCATTAAAAGTTTTATAATAGTTTTTTTAATAAGATAATAGTACATTTTGTTGAATAAAAAGCTATATTCAGGTATAAAAAGAGTGTAAAAACATGTTAAAATTTCACGTTTTTGGAAGAAAAATAAGTATAAAAAAGTACGTCTCCGATTTCAAAATCTAGAAGGGGGTCAGGGGTAAAAAAATTCGAAAATTTGGAGGGAGGGGGGACCTGGATTTTTTCTAGGGGGGGGGGGGCAAAATTTCAAGGCTAGGGGGGTGGAGCACCTCACCCTACCCCTTGCCTTGTTCATCTTTGTTTAAGGCGCTAAAATACATTAGAAATTTTAGTTCCAGATGATATTTATTACAAAATTTAAGGTTTTTTTATACCTACACATTTAAAACATGTGTTTAAAACGTTAATAAAAAGATATAATAGTGTTTATAGTAGTTGTATTAAACTGTATACCTTAACTACTAAACGGGATAATCGATTTGAAATCACAAAACTAAGATAAATTGTCAATTTAAACTACCCGCGTAGCGGGGAAATTTTGGTTTTTTGACTATTAATATGCTTTTGGAAGGCATCAGGAAAGTTTCTGTATTAATATTAAAGAAAAAATTTTTTCTCTCCCAAAATTTAAAAAACCGTAAGGGTCCCCCCCTTACGAAAAAATCCGGCTTCGCCGGATTTTGGAGGGGTGGGGGCTGGGGGGCGGCCGCCCCATCTCCGCCCATCCCCCTGGGCACGCCACTACCCCCCTCCCAAATTTCGGGGTTTCATTTGGGGGGGGGCGGAGCTCTCCCTAGCTGGTGGTGGTAGTAGTAGCAGTAGTTCTGAAATATAAAAGTTGAAAAGAGTTGGTGAGATTACGGAGCCTTGGGGAACTCCTGTTTGAACTATCCTGGCTTTAGAAGTTGAGTCGAAAATTGCTGGTTCTGTCTCTGAGGTAACCACTTAGCCATCTAATGAGGTATGCTGGAAGTGTGCTGTTGGCTATTTTGGTAATTAGAATATCGATGCTAATTGAAAATACATGGGAAGGGTCGGAGGGGGGAGACCACAAAGAGGGGAAAAAAAAAAGAAAAAAAAAAAAAACAAAAAGAAAAGACGAAAAGCCACCAACCAAGCAAAGGGGCCCCACACCCACCCCCACCCCCACCCCCCCCCCCCCCCCCCCCCCCCCCCGTGTCAAATGCCTTGGCGAGATACAAGACGGCTAATATTGTACGTTTGGGTGGAGCTTTTTGGTTGAATTCAATGGCTATGTCAGTTGTAAGTTGAAGGAGGGCAGTGGTTGTTGAATGTTTGGGTTTGAATCTATGCTGATCTGGGTGCTGTTTTAGATGTTAGAGAAGGATTGGTATCGGTTGAATTATTGCTTCCAAAATTTTTAGAGCTGGCCAGAGAAGAGAATTGGTCTATATGAGGTTGAAATGTTGAGATCCTTTCCAGGTTTTACTAGGGGTATTATGAATGAGGTTTTGCAGATTTTTGGTATGCTGTTGGCGTTGTTTGTTTTAAAAGAGAAGTTGAACAGATCAGTTAGGTTATTGATTACGAGGGGACCAAAGTTTTTAAGGTGAAATATGGTTAGATTGTCTGGACCAAAAGCTTTTGAGTTGTTTCCTGTTTGTGTTGCTTTTTCGACCTCTGCGGTTATAATTTCGGCTGGATCCGGGATAAGTTTTTTTTTTTATATTTCTGAAAGGTTACAGTTTTCTTTTGGAGTTTTAAAGGGTTTATTTGGTGTGAATTGTTTGTTGAATTTGTCTGTCATTTCTAGGGGGTTATTGATTTGAATTCCATTAAAATTTATCACTGAATTTAGTGAGGATTTATTTTATTGTCCAGTGATTTAATTGTTTTCCAAAGTTTTGTTGGGTTGGGTTTGTGGCTGAAGTTTTCCAAAAAAGAGTGCCATTTTTGGTGGCGTTGGAGTGAATTTTGTTGTGAATGTTGTTGTTGAGCTCTTGTACCTATGCTGACTGTGGATTACATATCATAGGTAAGCAGCCTCCCGGATTTTGGGGGGAGGTATACCCGACCCCCGAAATTTGGGGGGGGGGTGTCCTTAAAAATTTTTTTTGGGGTATACCTCAAATACCCCATTTTTAGCGTTTTTAGTACTGGGACCCCCCAAATTTTAGGGTGGGGGGTGTCGAGGGTACCCCCAAATTATAGGGGGGGGGGTGTCGAATTTTTTGGGGGGTCGTATAACCCCCCCTGCCCACCTATGCTACATATCTTATAATATATGAGTTTTAACATCTATATAGTATTGCCATTCAATATCTGAGGCAAAGGCACATGCCTTAGCTATGTATTGAATGGTACAATCCATCGAAATAAAAAAAAAAACTAACAAAATGATTAATGTACACTTCCCGCGAAGCGGGAAAAATTTCAGTTTTTTGGGTATTTTTATGTTTTTGGGACGCATCAGAAATGTTTCTGAATTTATATATAAAGAAAAAATTTTTCTCCCAAAATTCAAAAAACGTAAGGGTCCCTCCTTACGAAAAAATTCGGCTTCGCCGGATTTCGGGGGGGGGACGACCGCCCCCCTGGCTACGCCACTTTTTCAATGTATTTTAAGCCATTTTAGACCTATTTGTACCTTATTTTCGTTTTTTTTGTCCTTTTTTTCCTTTTTCCCTTCTTTTTTTTCTTTTTGTTTTCTCCCCTCCTTGCTCCCCACCTTTTTTTGCCCTCCCCCCTCTTTCAAAAAAGTTGCCCCCGTGCCCCCTCCCCCGTTTTGGAATTGGCCCCCCGATAAAACCCCCGGGGGCAGTGCACAGGTCTGCATAGTTTAACAAACGCGCCTAAGACGAGTTTTCCCGCTGAACGCATAATTTTTTTAATTATTCTTACTATAATATAGTTTGTAAATTAAATAAATTAAATAGATTTATCTTAAGTAGATGAATTAAGAAATGTGAATTATTTAAATATGTCTCTCTTTATTGGCTAAAATTTAAATATGTAAACGTAAGAGGGACAAAAAAACAAACTTAGGTAGTTCACTGGTCGTCTAGAAACACTAAGTATCACACCCAACCATAGAGAGAAAGATTGTTTAATTAGAATAAAGTAATAAAGTTTGTTTTTTAAAAGCATGGAAAATAAAAAAAATTGTCGCAAATGTGTGACAAATTAAACTTTACAAATAATTACAAACCTATTTCAAACTTTCGAATTTATAAAAAAAATTATTTTATTAACGGTTTTTTTACGTTTGGCTCTTTGGTCCCTCCCTCCTACGATGTGGATTTACGCATGTAAACGTTATTTTTAAACAGTCCTTTCCCTTTTGGCTCTTTGGTCCCTTTTTGGCTCTTTGATACCCAGCTCTAAGGTACCGCAATTTCTTTCTCCCAATCTTTTTGCTTTTCTCCATTGGCTCTAAAGAGATTTTTTTGTGGCTCTTCAGTCCTAAAAAGTGCGGCTCTTAGGTCCCAAAATTGCGGCTCTTTAGTAGCCGTGCTCTTCCGTCTCCAAATCCTCCCTAAAAAGCTTCTGGACCCCCTCCCCCCTGGGAACCCCCTTCTAGAATTCAAAATGCGGTTTAGCCCGCGATCAGCCCCCTAGCTTCCGAGACCGTGGTCAGGTCACCTATGATTAGAGGCTAACCTTTCCCCCTATTTTTATATGGGAGGGGTTATAAACGTAAACCCCTCTTTCAAGAATTTAAGGAGGGGGATTGGTTAACCCTTCCAACACCATCTCTATATGGGCATGGGTCCATAGATGAACACGGTCACCAAAGCTAAGAGGGTTGGTTACCCCGGTTAAATGACATTTAAAAATCTAAGGGGGGGCTCCTAGGGGGGTCGAACGAACCCCCCTAGCTTTCTAGAGGGGTCGACTGGGGGTAGAAGATTTTGAAACCTAGAGGGAGAGGGGGGGCATAGGTGGACAGGAGGGGTTTCGGGTTGGGGGGTTATACCCCCTTAAATACCGATTATAGCCGAAACCTAAAATTTGGGGGTACTCCGGACGCCGGACACCCCCCTCCCTAAAATTTGGGGGTCCCAGTCAGATGTTTTTGGTCGGGTACGCTAGGGGGGTCCGGGTGGAAGACCAAAATTTTTTAGGGGGAGTGGGGCGGGGGGGGGGGAGTGGGGTTTAACAACCCCCCCCCCCACTTAGAAGGGGGGAGAAAAGTTAACTCCCCCCAATTTTGGAAAAATGAAGAAAAAAATGTCTTTAAAATGACTTCCAACTGCCTCCAAACTTAAGTTTTGAGGTCAAAATGAATGTTTTAAGCAATAAAAAGCTCAAAAATGCTATAAAAAGGGCTTTTTGACCTAAAATTAGCGTTTTTTACCTATTTTTCCTTCAAAATCGAAAAACGATATGGGTAAAATGCACTCCAGAAAAAAAACGATATGGGTATTTTGCGTTTCTTGGATTTTAACCCCCCCCCCACTCCGGACCAACTTGCCCATGTATGATCAGGGCCCCCTAATTTTGAAAAAAATGAAGAAAAAAATGTCTTTAAAATGACTTCTAACTGCCTCCAAACTTAAGTTTTAAGGTCAAAATGAATGTTTTAAGCAATAAAAAGCTCAAAAATGCAATAAAAAGGGCTTTTTGACCTAAAATGAGCGTTTTTACCTTTTTTCTTCTTTCAAAATCGAAAAACGATTTGGGTTAATTGCACTCCAGAAAAAAAACGGTATATATTTTGCGTTTCTCGGATTTTAACCCCCCTAATTTGGGGTTTAACCCCCCCCCCACTCCGGACCAACTTGCCCATGTATGGTCTAGACCTGTGCACGGTCCGGAAATGCCCCCCTCCCCGTTTTATTGCCTCCCCCCCGCCAAAAAAATGAAAAAGTACCCTAAAATTATGACGCCATTTTTGACCTATGATGACGCCATCATCGCAATTTTTTTGCAGTTTTTAGCCTATTTCAATGTATTTTAAGCCATTTCAGACCTATTTTTACCTTATTTTCGCTTTTTTGTCCCCTTTTTCTCTTTTCCCTTCTTTTTTTCTCTTTTTTCTCCTTTTTTCTTTTTTTTTCTGTCCCCCCTGCTTGCCCCGCTCCCGTTTTATTGCACCCGTGCCCCCCTCCCCGTTTTGGAATTGCCCCCCCCGTTTAAACCCGGGGGGGGGCAGTACACAGGTCTGTATGGTCAGGGGCATACATGGGCACGGGGGGGTTGGGGGCATAGGTGTCCGACCCCTGACGGCTAGGGGGGGGGTTGACCCCGGGGTCAGCCCATTTTTTACCATTTTGTAGGCCCAGGAGGGGGTCAGCCTGGACCAAATTTTCGAAAAATTTTGACCCCGGGGTAGCCTGGACTGAAGGGTCCTTAGGGGGGGGGAAGCCTGGACTGGGGTACTTAGGGGGGAATAGCCTGGACCTGCAAAAAAACTTTTGGAAACTGTTATTATAAGAGGTACCTTTTTGTTGATTTTTTTTTGCTTCCGATAAAAGTTTGACCAACTTTCTTCTATTTTCCAGTTACATAATAAATAATAATAATCATTGTATTTTGTTTTCATTTCATTATTTTGCATGCGGTAACTTGCGGGCAAGTGTTTAACGAACGGCGGCAGCGCAAAAAACGGACCGGTCGTGTAAAAAAAAGGACCCGTTTTTTTTAAAAAAACGTTGGTTTTTAAAACGAACAACTGAATTTTATTTTTTTTATTTTTAATGTAACGTACCAACCAGTTTGTAAAAAACCTAAGGTTTATTATAAATTATAAAAATTTGTATAGAACACTAAAATTATTGTTATATTTATGAGGAATATATACGTATATGAAGTTAGCGCACGAAATTCGTGCGCGCACGAATTTTGAGCCTGTATATTTTCAGTCGCGCGCACGAAAAAAAACGATTTTTATGCCTATCGCACATTAAGTAGATAGGGGGGGTGGCAGCTGTTAGGGGGAGGGTCGAAAACCGCCTTCAGGCGGGGGGTCGGCCTGGACCGGGATTTTAGGGGGGAGGGAGGGTCCAAAATGGGCGCTAAGGGGGGGGGGTACCCTGGACCGGCCCTCAGGGGGGGGGGGCGATCCGGGCAGTCCAGGCTGGTCGGACACCTATGGTTGGGGGGGGGGGGTTTAACCCCCCCCAAATTCTGAGAAGTGGGGTTTAACCCCCCCACTCAGAAGTGGGGGGGGGAGAAAAAGTTAACCCCCCCCCCATTTTGGAAAAATGAAGAAAAAAAATGTCTTTAAAATGACTTCTAACTGCCTTCAAACTTAAGTTTTGAGGTCAAAATGAATGTTTTAAGCAATAAAAAGCTAAAAAATGCAATAAAAAGGGCTTTTTGACCTAAAATTAGTGTTTTTAACCTATTTTTCCTTCAAAATCGAAAAACGATATGGGTAAAATGCACTCCAGAAAAAAAACGATATGGGTATTTTGCGTTTCTCGGATTTTAACCCCCCCCTAATTTGGGGTTTAACCCCCCCCCCACTCCGGACCAACTTGCCCATGTATGGTCAGGGGGGTCCAATTTTTTAACAAAATTTTTTTAACTCAATAATTTAAGTGTTTTTAGATCTAATATTGATATTTATGTACTAAAACCACCTATTTAGTCCTAAAAAGTGTATTTAAACAGTGTTTGTAACTAAAAAACCGTGTTTTTGGCAGTAAATAAAAATTATTCTTCCAAATTGGTCGGAAGGGGGAGGAGGGAGGGGGGTCAGCCTCGCTAGGGGAGTCAGGCCGGACCGCTCTCGAGCTTTGGGGAGGGGGGAGGGGGGGCCCTGGATTTTTTCTATGGGGGGGTCCAAAATTTTGGCTCTAGGGGGGGGGTGGCCCCCTCTGTCCCCCCAAAAAGATGTATGGACTGAGTACTAAAAACGCTAAAAATGAGGTATTTGAGGTATCCCAAAAAAAAAATTTTGGGACACCCCCCAAATTTCGGGGATCAGGTATACCCCCCAAAATCCGGGAGGCTGCCCACGTATGGAGGGGGTTTAGGTGAGGTCCAATGTTCGAAGCAAAATACCTTTTTAAACCATTAATGGTTTAATAATAGTCTTTTTATAAGATAATAATACTACATTTTATTGAAAAAAAGGCGATATTCTGGTATAAAAAGGGTGTAAAAACATGAATTTGTGTTAAAAAATCACGTTTTTGGAAGAAAATTTAGTATAAAAAAGTACTTAAAATTTTTTCGAAAGAGGAGGGGGAAGTCAGATTTCAAAATCTAGAGGGGGGTCAGGGGTAAAAAGTTCAAAAATTTGGGGGGAAGGGAGGGCCCTGGATTTTTTTCTAGGGCGGGGAGTCCAAAATTTCGAGGCTATAAGGGTGGTGGACCCCACCCTACCTCCCTGTTCATCTATGCATGGGTCCCATGCCCATGTATAGATCAAATTTTAAACGTTATAATAAAGATGACAAAAATCGAAAATATGTACAAAAAAAATTTATTAAATAATTGGGTTGCCTTAAAATTTAATTTTGACATCTCCTCCACGACGAACTCTCGATTTCTCGATACAAGTACGTCCACGTAAAGATTGTTTATTTTAATAGACTGAATTGTAGATGTAAATGCAAAATATCTTGCTTAATTTTATTTTTATGTTACTGGAAAGTTCGGCACAAATTTAGCTTCCGGAGTTCCGGGCTTTCAAATGCTGAACAGGAAAGCCTTATACGTCTTTTTTTGTCGTTTATTGCTTTTAGCACCAGCTTCTAATAGATATATTTTATCAATATCTGAAGCCTTAATGCCTTTGAGATCCTCTGGCATTTTGACATTTCATGTATTTTTTATAGTTTCATGTTAGTTCTACGCAATATCACATTGCACTGCAGAGCTCCTTTTAATTTTAAGACTTTTATTATATTTAGAATGCGTGGCACTTGACATGAGATGTGCAATGGTATTTGTGTATGCATAGATAAAAATGATGACCGAAAGTTTACGAAATGGTGTTAAAACATTGATTTGTGTTAAAAATTCACGTTTTTGGCGGAATTTGTTACTGTAAATAGTACATACTTTAAAATTTTTGCGAGTCAGAGAGGGGGTGTCACGTGTCACCTATAAAATTTAGAAGGGGTCAGGGGAAAAATTTGGGAATAGGGGGGCCCCTGAAATTTTACTGCGGTATATAAGGGCTTAAATTTCAAAATGGAACCTCCTCCTCAGTACCTCCCATTTTTATCAATTAATGTATCTGTATATGGCTATATATATACTATGTATATAAAAATGTTTTTTTAATTTTATTATTAAATAGTTGCGGCTTTGGAGCTCAGCTTAAATTATAGGTGCCTACGGTAAGATAGGGGTATTATTTAGGAGGGCTATACCTTCTTTTCGTCCGCATACATGCAGTTGCGTGCCCAGGAGGGGCGCCCAAATCTGGTGAAGCCGGATTTTTCGTAAGAGGATTTTTTCGTAAAATTTTTTCCGAATTTATTCGTAAAATTTTTTTGTTGTATTTTTTTCCTACGTTTTTTGAATTTTGTGGTGAGAGGATAGTTTAAATTGACAATTTATCTTAGTTTTTCGATTTCAAATCGATTATGCCGTTCAAAAGTTAAGGCATACATGTTAAATCAAACTACTATAAACACTATTAACCCTTTATTAACGTTTTAAACACATGTTTTAAATTTAAAAGGATAAAAAACCTTAAATTTTGTAATAAACATCATCTGAATTAAAATTTCTAGTGTATTTTAGAGGCTTAAATTAAACATTTTCTTCCCCGGGGGGCATTCTGCCCCCCTGGACCCCACTGAGAAGATAATCTTCCCCTTGACCCCGCTGGGGGCTCTCGTCCTCATACCCCCATTTCTGGGGGAGGGGAGGGGTATGGGGTATTTAAGCCATTTTAGACCTATTTTTACCTTGTTTTCGCTTTTTTGGTCCCTTTTCCCTTCTTTTTTTCTTTCTTTTTCCCCTGCTTGCCCCCCCCCCCGTTTTAAAAAAGTTGCCCCCCGTGCCCCCCGTTTTGGAATTGCCTCCCCCAATAAAACCCCGGGGGGGACGAGCACAGGTCTCTATATAGGTACCTTAGTTGTTGAGATTGAGTACGCTAAAACAAGTCGCCT
>JASAMX010028571.1:0-17193 GCA_030248175.1 Microlaimidae sp. YZB2_3
GGGGGTGAATTTAGGGGGGGTGTCCAGCAGAGCCCAAATTTTGAGGGGGGGTGTTGCCCAATAGTTCCGCGCTGCCTTAAAATGAGCTTAAAACGCGTAAAAAAACGTAAAACAAACTTATAAATGCTTTAAAACTGTGTCAGATTAAAATAAGCCCGTATTGCACCTTATAAATTTTATTTTTTTAATTCTTTAATAATTATGATGTGCAATGGCGCAGTCAGGATTACATTTCAGGGGCGTCGGACTGGGGGTGGGGATATAGGAAAAATTGTTGGCCAAGCGACGCGAAGCGCCGCCGCCTGCGCCGCGTAGCGGCGCTAGCCGACGCAAAGCGTCGGCCCGGGGGCTCTGGGGGTGTCCCCCAGCCGCGGAGGGCAAAAAGTTTTTAAAATATATACTAAAAACGGCTTAAAAATCGTCTCCTGGTGATCGCGTGAACATACATTTTACTTTTGTTTTTTACCTAATTTCTACATAATTTTCTGTGATCTTAAAAATTCAGTAGGGGGGTTCGGGAGGAACAATGCCCCCTGGAGGAGAAAATTTATAATTTGAGGCGCTAGAAAATGCACTAGAAATTTTAATTCCAAATGATACTAATTACAAAATTTAAGGTTTTTTATAGCTATACTATACATTTATAACATGTGTTTAAAACGTTAAAAAAAGGATAATAGTGTTTATAGTAGTTTTATTAAACATGTATGCCTTAACTACTGAATGGGATAATCGATTTGCAATTGAAAAACTAAGATAAATTGCCAATTTAAACTGCCCGCGTCGCGCAAAACACTAAACTGCTCGCGTAGCGGGGGGAATTTAAAGGTAATAAAAGGTAATGAACGGGGAAATAAGGTAATAAACACTCCGCGCGAAGCGCGAAAATTTTTTAGTCCTTTTATAACACTTAAAAAATTTTCTTGGGCAGGCGAATTTACGAGAGAGATGTCCCCGACTACCCCGAATTTAAGGAGGCCTGCTCAGGCAAAATCCAAAATTTGGGGGGGCCTCACCCCCCCCCAACCCCCCCCACCTCCCTGCCCACCTATGGGTGGACCCCACCCTGTCCCCCCCCTTTTTCACCTATGACCTCCCCTAGGAGACCTGACCGAAAACACCCATGTTTGCGTGGTTTGCAATACCTCACCAAACAGAGGTGGTTTTAGTCAAGTCAAGTCGGCTAGGGGGGTACCCCTAGGTGGAAGGCCAAAATTTTTTAGAGGGGTCCGGACCAGTGGCGGGCCTGGTGGCGATTTTTCGTAAGGATGGACCCTTACGTTTTTTCATTTTTGAAAGAAAAAAAAATATCAATATTTCTTTAATATCAATAAAGAAACTTCTTAATGCCTTCCAAAAGTATATTAATAATAAAAAAACCAAATTTTCCCGCTTCGCGGGTAGTTTAAATTGACAGTTTATCTTAGTTTTTCGATTTAAAATCGATTATGCTGTTCAATAATTAAGACATACATGTTAAATAAACCTACTATAAACACTATTAAGCTTTTACTAACGTTTTAAACACAAAGGCCCCCCCCCTTAGGGTAGTACATTTAATTTCGGCACTTTTTCGTTTTTCCAATGTAACTTTTCACTGTATGGCCCGATTTTCATGTTTGATAGCTCATTTTAAAGCTTTTACAATACTGCGTTGCGTCGTAAAAGTTTCACTGTACGAAAATTTTTTTTTACTTAATTAAATCAGTTTTTAAAATAATGGAAAATTGCCGAAATTAAATGTATGCATTTAATTTCGGCACTTTACAAACAATCTATTGTTTCTCAGTCAAAAAATCATAATTTTCAAAAATTTAAAAACCTCTCATTATCTCCAGACAGTTTTCTTTAATTTAAGTTTTTACTTGTTGTTCAACGTGTAAATGGAAAAAAATTACAGCTAAATTGCTAAACGGTATCAAAATGAGGAAAATTTGGGGAAAAAGTGCATTTAATTTCGGCACTTTTTAAAAAGACCCCCTTAATCGAGTTTAAGTGCAGTGCTATGACTCCTACACATTTCAACGTTGTCTTTTAACTATTTACAACTACAATTTACCACCCGACCACTAAATTCAACCCGTTTTTACCTACAGCAATAGTGTGCCGAAATTACACTATTTTATTTTATAACGATTGCTTACCACAGACGTAACGTAGAACCACGGGGACTAAAAATTCGGAAAATAGACTAAATTTTACCAGGACAGTTTAATTTTTAAACCAATTTATTGCGTAATCATGAAATGCCCATGTTCTAAAAACGAGTAACATTTTTTTAAAATTATAAATCACACAATTTCACATGAAAATATCATAACATAACAAATAAAAAGCTCACGACAGTCATCTACATATAATTAGCTTTCATTTGAGCTATCAAACGTCGTATTCCGTCCAGGATTACCAAAGATATAGTCCAAAATCAAAAATCCCCAATTGGGAAAAGTGCCGAAATTAAATGCACTACCCTATGATAGCTCATTTTAAAGCTTTTACGACACTGCGTTGCGTTATAAAAGTTTCACTGTACGAAAGTTGTTTTTTTACTTAATTAAATATGTTTTTTTAAAAAATGGAAAATTGCCGAAATTATATGTATGCATTTAATTTCGGCACTTTACAAACAATCCATTGTTTCTTAGTCAAAACATCATATTTTTCACAAATTTAAAAGCCTATCATTATCTCCAGTTTTTTTTAATTTAAGCTTCTACTTGTTGTTCAACGTGTAGCCGTCAAAAAATTACATCCAAAATGCCAAATGGTATTAAAATAAGCAAAATTAGGGAAAAAAGTGCATTTAATTTCGGCACTTTTTAAAAGAACCCCCTTAATCGAGTTTAAGTGCAGTGTTATGACCACCACGCATTTCAACGTTGTCTTTTAACTATTTACAACTACAATTTAACACCGGACCACTTAATTCAACTCGTTTTTACCTACAGCAATTTGTGTGCCGAAATTACACTATTTTATTTTATAACGATTGCTCACCACAGACGCAATGTAGAACCATGGGGACTAAAAATTCGGAAAATAGACTAAATTTTACCAGGACAGTTTAATTTTTAAACCAATTTATTGCGAAATCATGAAATGCCCATGTTCTAAAAACGAGTAACAATTTTATTTTTTGTATATCACACAATTTTACATGAAAATATCATAACATTACAAATAAAAAGCTCACGACAGTCATCTACATATAATTAGCTCTTGTTTGAGCTATCAAACGTCGTATTCCGTCTAGGATTACCAAAGATATAGTCCAAAATCAAAAATGCCCAATTTGGAAAAGTGCTGAAATTAAATGCACTACCCTAGCTAGGGGGGCCCCCAAAATTTCGAGGCTAGGGGGGGGTGGACCCCACCCTGCCCCCCCCCCTTTCTCACCTATGCCCTTGACCCCGCTGACCCCCCATTCTCGGCGGACTACCGCCCCCAGACCCCCTTTCAGAGTTTAGTATTTACCCACCACGCAGACTGCTCCCCCCCGAAATGAAATCCTAGGTGCCACTGGTCCGGACCATAGGTGGGCAGCCTCCCCAATTTTTTTTTTTTTTGGGGGGGGGGGAGATACCCGACTCCCGAAATTAGGGGGGGGGGTGTACGGTGTACCCAAAAATTTTTTGGACTATACCTCAAATAACCTGTTTTTAGCGTTTTAAGTACTGGGACCCCCAAATTTTAGAGGGGGGTGTCCGAGGTACCCCCAAATTATAGGAGGAGGAGGGGGTGTCAACTATAATCGGGGGTATAACCACCCTCCCATCCCAACCCCCCTGCCACCTGCCCATGGTCCGGAGCCCCTTGACTTTTTAGGGGGGGTCCAGGGGGTCCGATTTTTTACAAAGTTTTTTTAAATCAGTAATTTAAGTGTATTTATGTCTAACAAAGAATTTTTTTATTCTAAACAACCTATTTAGGCCTAAAAAGTGTATTTAAACACTGTTTTTTTTTTACTAAAAACCGTGTTTTTGATAGTAAATAAAAAATTATACTTCTAAATTGGTCAAGAGAAGGGGGGGGAAGGGGGTCAGCCTCGCTAGAGGAGAGTGGGTGGGGAGGGTCAGGCCGGACAGCTCTAGAGCTTTGAGGGGGAGAAGGGAGGGGGCCCTGGATTTTTTCTAAGGTAGTCCGAAGTTTTGGCTTTAGGGGGGCGGACCCCTCTGTCCCCCTCCCCAAAAACACCTGTCACCCAAAACTTTTAAGGCTGTTTGCCCCAAGTTTTACGATATTGTTTTTTTTTGCAGACCCCCTGACAAAGGTCTCTGCCACTTAGCCCAGCTGAGAGGCTCTCGCCTCCCCCTGACCCCCCATTTCTGGGTAGCTGCCACGCTCCGATTCCAGATTTCTCTCTCCCAAACACCCGAACCGAAATGAAATCTTGGGGGTCTAGAAGGGCCATTTTTTAAAATTTTTCTCGCGCTTCGCACCGCTCAGCGCTCGATTAATTATATAGTCTCCACTTTCAAATTTGTGTTAGTTTGTTTTTTAATCTTGGTATGACCACGCGAGATCCACCCCATTCTTAATGTTTTAATTGGTCTTCACTTCCAAATTTGTGTTACTCTGTTTTGAAATCTTGATACGACCACGATAGACCCCCTTCTTTAGATTGTTATATAGTAGGATTAAAAATTCAAAGGTTAGGAGAAGTAATTTTAAAACATTGTCTCGCACTTTGCATTGCTCAGTTGTAATTTAATGTTTTCTTTTTTCAGTTGTTAAAGTTTTGAAAATCGAAAATTTCAAGGTATAAAATTGTTTGTAAAAATTTTTTTCTTGGTTTTATAGACTTATTTTTATTGAATAATAGGAAAATAATTAAGTATGTGACATAAACAAGGTAATAAAATTTTTTTTAGCCCTTTTATAACGTTTAGGATTTGGACCCCCTAGACCCCCCTTTCGGAAATTTTGTTCAGGGTTGGACCCCCCCTTTCCGAAATCCTGGCTACGCCCATGGACTGCATAGATATTTTTGGTCGGGGGTCTAGGTCTAGGGGGGAGTCCACCCCCGGGACGAAGACCAACGAACATTTTTTAGGGAGGGGGGGGGGGCTGGGTGAGGATCTAAGAGGGTCCGTCCGTACCCCTCTGACTTTTTATGGGGGGATGGATGGAGAGTCCACCCTGCGTGCGAGAATTCAAATTTAGGGAGGTCCTCCAGCATGCAGGGGCACGGAAGGAATTAGCCTCACAAATTCTAAAATGAGGGTTTTTTTCCCCTCAGAAGTGGGGAGGGAGGGAGTAAAAGTTAAATCCCCCAATTTTGGAAAAATAAGACAAAAAATTCTGCCTCAAAACTTAAGTTTTAAGGTTAAAATAAAATGTTTTAAGCAATAAAAAAAATCAAAGATACAATAAAAACACACTTTAGACCTAAAATTAGCGTGTTTTTCTTACCTATTTTTCCTTCAAAATCGAAAAACTATTTGGGGATAAAATGCACTCCAGAAAAAAATATAGGTAAAAAATGCGTTTCTAGGATTTTAACCCCCTTCACTTCGGACTAACTTGCGCATGTATGGTCTAGGGAGGTCCGATTTTTTAACAAAATTTTTTTAAATCAGTAATTTAAGTGTTTTTAGGTCTAATATTGAATTTTATATACTAAAACAGCCTATTTAGGTCTAAAAAGTGTAAACAGTGTTTTTGATACCAAATAAAAAATTATACTGGTATTAGTTGCAATGCAAGGGAGTCGGCTTCGCTAGGGGGGGGAGGCCGGACCGCTTTTGAGCTTAGGGGGATGGTGGACAAGCGCCCCTGGATTTTTTTAAGAGGGGGTCCGAAATTTTGATTCTGGGGGGGTGGACTAATAGGTGAGCAGCCTCTTCGGATTTTGGGGGTGTGGTATACCCGACCCCTCAAACTTGGGAAGGGCGTGTCCCAAAATTTTTTTGAAGTATACTACTTACAAAATAATACCCATTTTTAGCGTTTTTTATTACTGGGGGTCCCCCTAATTTTGGAGGAGTATAATATAACCAGTGGCGTGCCCAGGGGAGGGCGGGGGGGCCGCCGCCTTCTCCATCCCCCGAAATCCGGCGAAGTCGGATTTTTTTGTAAGGGGGGACCCTTAGGTGTTTTAAATTTTGTTTAATAAATTTTTAAAACTGCTATAAAACACTATTATCCTTTTATTAACGTTTAAACACATGTTTTAAATGTATAGGTATAAAAATACCTTAAAATTTGTAATAAGTATCATCTGGAATTAAAAATTTTCTCCCCCGGGGGGCATTCTGCCCCCGAACCCCCCCTAAAATTTGATCCCCCCTATAACCCCCAAAATCCGAGAGGCTGCCCACCTAGACCCCTCTCTCCGCCTCCAAAACATCTATGCTGGATTGTAGTATGTTTAATAGCCAGCCGAAACTATCGACACTCAACTTCCTAAAATTTGGGGTTTCCACCACCAACTTTTAGCTTTGAGTTTTAATGTAAAGTAAGTTTATGTATTGATATAGTCAAGATGAACGGGGAAGAGAGGTGGGCCGGTAGGGTGGGGTCCGCTTTCTTTTACCTTAGAAAACAATCCAGGGGTCCCCCTCTTTCCAAATTTTTGAATTTTTTACCTCTCACACCTTCTAGTTATTTGAAATCATCTGACCCCCCTTCGCCCGTGATAAAATTTTAAATATGTTTCTTTTATACTTAATTTCCTTCCAAAAACATTAATTTTTAACCCAAATTTATGCTTTTACACACTTTTTGTTCAAAAGTAGCGCTTTTTATTCATTAAATGTGGTATTATCTTTTTAAAAAACAATTAATAAACCTTTAATTAGACCTGTGCACCCCCCCCGGGTGTTATTGGGGGGAGGCAATCCAAAACGAAGGAGAGCACGGGGGTTAATTTTTTTGAAACGGGACGGGGTGCAATAAAACAAGGGGGCAAGCAGGGGGAAATAGTATAAAAAAAGAAAAAAAGGCAAAAAAGGCGAAATTTAGTTAAAAATAGGTCTAAAATGGCTTAGAAAGTATTAAAATAGGCTAATAAGTGCAAAAATTTTGCGATGATAACGTTATAATAGGTCGAAAATGGTGCCATAATTTTTGAGCGCTTTTTCATCTTTGGGCGGGGACGGGCACAGTCATCAATATTCTGGGGGGCATTTCCAGACCGTGCACATACTGGAATGAGAGATAGTTTACATATCTACCTTTTGCTATTATGAAGTTCTTTTTGCAGAGGGAAATTCTTCTTTAACGAAACTGTTGAAGGTTGGTGTATTCCGTTTTTGGGTTCCGACAAATCGGTGGGCAGTCGAACTCAGTATTATAACTATCACGAGAAGAATCAAAGACCGGTAAGACGCTAATCCTAACTAACTAATCCAAAAGCAAAAAATATCGGTGGGTATATTATAGACATTGAAATTAATTTGAATAGAAATAGTATTCTTTCTCGAATATCGAGATGTATTCGAGCGTAAAGGGAGTAAAATTAAGAAAACAAAAACTAAAGTCCGTTCAAAATGATTGAGACTGTAAAACATTTTTAGATGAGTATATCTCGCTGAAAAACAGTTGATTTAACGTTTTTAGTGTAGAGAATTTAATGTTAGCTGTACATTGATACAAATATTGTCTAAATTAATCGTTCTGTTAGCGAGTAAGGCTCACCTGAAACTTTTTCCAGTTTTAATTTTTATTTTTGAACAAACTTTAGTAATGTTTACATATAAAAAATGACCAAATCTGCTCAAATATAGTTTTGATCTCCATTTTAAAGGTTTTTTGTAGATTAAATCAACGACGCAAAAATTTACATAAAGTGGGTTTTTGTAGCTTTTTGTGTAAGAGAACGTTTTTCAGATTTTAACTCTCCTTCTCTGCTCGAACATAGGTAAGTGTCTCGAATTAGGAGATAGTTTATAGGAAAAACATAAGTGTCTCGAATTAGGAGATAGTTTATAGGAAAAAATTTTTGGTTGCCCTAGGTGCAGAAAACTTTTCGTGGTATTCTTTGAAAATGCAATTTTTTAGTACCTTAGCAATGCCCCCCGGGGTTTTATTGGGGGAGGGCAATTCCAAAACGGGGAGCACGGGCAACTTTTTTGAAACGGGGGGAGCAAGCAGGAAAGAAAAAAAAATTAAAGCGAAAAGGGAAAAAAGGAACAAAAAAAAGGGAAATTAAGGTAAAAATAGGTCAAAAATGGCTTAAAATGAATTAAATTGGTTGAAAACTGCAAAAATTTCGTGATGATGGCGTCATTATAGGTCAAAAATGGCGCCATAATTTTTTGTTACTTTTTCGTTTTTGGGCGGAGGGGGGCAAATCCTTGAATAATGCGAGGGGGGCACTTCTAGACCGTGCACAACTCTGCCGAAGGGTAGGGTTATCAGCAGTTGCAGGATTGCGGGAGTTGGACCAGTGAGCCGTGAGGTAATATAACCTTCAACCATAGGTGGACGTGGACAGTCTCTGGCATTTTTGGTGGGGGTCATTCTCTTGCATTTTTGGTGGGGCTATACTCGACCCCCCGAATTTGAGGGCGTTCCAAAAAATTTTTGGGTATATCCCAAATATTCCATTTTCTTACCCCAAATACCCCCAAATTTTAGGGGAGGGGGAGTTTATCCTTTCATTGTACCCCCAAATTTTAAGTGAGGATGGGGGAGGGTGTCGGTGTTATAAACCCTCCTTTCCATCTATGCCCTACTGCCTCACCCAACCCCTTGCTCATCTATCGTTAGGAAAGTTTAGGCTCCTGTCCAGGCCCAAGGGGCTCTTTTCTTTACTGCCCTGGCTTTCTAGTAAGAGTCGACCCACGGTGACTGATTTTAATTTTGGAGATGAGATTAGAAAGTTCCTATTTTCAAACAAAGTTGTTTTTAAATCATTAATTTAAAGATATTTGGGACAAGTAACATAAATTATTTAGGTATTAAAAAATCGGTAAATGTTCCGTTTAACACTTAAAAAAGTTTTATTGTAAATATAGACCAGGCGACAGAAGTAAGAGGCCCTGGATTTTTTTCTAGCTGAAGAAAGTGGTTCCAAAATTTTTCCAAAACAAGTGGACTAGACAACCCTTAATTTGGACTCCTCTAAAACTTTTATAGTTGTCACATGTCACATGTACTTTTATAGTTGTCACCAGTATACATGTAAACTAGCCTTTAACTTATCATTTCATATTGAATATGTGTTTTAATATCAATGGGAATAAAATTTATTAACAAAATAAAAAAATAACATAAAACAGCTTACCAGATAGAATTAGGGTGCGTTCATACTTTATGACAAAACGTCCTTTGGACAAAGTCCAAAGGACGTTTTTACATACGTTTATACGCTGTATTTGACCTTTGGTTTTTGTCCAAAGGACGTTTTGTCATAAGTATGAACGCACCCTTACAAAACAAAAAAACCTACATGTACAATATCCTGCGAAAATGCTATATATAATTGTGGTTTGTTGATGTAAATTTTACAGTGTATGCTTTTTTTCTTGTGATAGTGACATCTACTTTGCTTGTAAACAAAAAAAAAGTAAAAAAGGATAACATTATTAGGGAATTCTATTTTCTGATTAAACGCTATTACTGGCTGCTGCTTTCTTTTTTGTTGTATAATATAATAACAAAACGTAAGTAAATTTTATTCCATTTTATTTTATCATTATATTTTAATTTTTGTTTAGTTGTGTTAGTTTATTATTTTGTGTTATAGTTTTCGAAAACAAATCTCATCTCACGGCAATCCCTAAAATCCTCTTGGGAGTGGGGACATTGACTAAAACTCTATACCGGCAACAGTGCTGATACAGGGTTTTAGGCATAATATGAAATATTCATAGCCGTCCCGCTTCTGCTATTTATAAAAAAAATATTTCTATATTTACAAACTTTACTTACATTGTTTTTAAAAAATAAAATATATTTCGGGAATTGTACCGTGATTAAACGCTATTATTGTTTTTTTTTTGCATAATAGGTATATTTCTAATTTACAACTTTACATTTTTACACTTTACTGCTTCCTTTTTGTACTCCTACCTGATGTTGTGATATATATAATAGGGTGTGATATCTTTGAAAGCCAAACATCGCGTAAAATTTTTTTTGTTCCCAAAATTTGTATCTTGATAGGATCTATTGTTCATACAAAAAAGTTTTATAGGTGTCAATAGTCTTGTTAATTACGAACTAGCCACCCATAAACAAAATTGAGACCCATAAAACGAAAATTTCGGGAGCCCCCCCATAGCGCACGCGCTTTTCCCCTGCGGAGTATATAATATGGCGCACAGGTCTAAGTCTGAGTGGTTTTTTAAGGCAAAAAATTTAATCTGACTTGGATAAAAAATATGCGTTAATTAAGAGATTTCATTTAATATTTTTTTCTACACTGCTTTTTTTTGAGTAAAAAAATGACAATGATTCAATTAAAATAGTGTTTGTAAGCTGTAGCTTTAAAAAAGGTTTAAATTACAATTTTTGACCAAAAATTGTTAAACCCAAAAAACAATTTTTTTCAACAACTTATTTTCTCTCTGTTTAAAATTATAATATATATATTGGGTAAATCAAAAATTGTTGCAAAAATAACTTTTTAAAGGTAAAAAATAGTGTAAATTCTGTTCAAATTAAGCTAAAATTTAAATTCTACAAACGCAGGAAAAGGTTTAAGATTTAAAGATAGTTTAGAATTTACTACTAAAACATTTTATTCCAAACTTCGAGAAAAAAGAAGATTTTTTTAAACTTTTTTGTGTGTTATTTAAAAAAACAAAGTTTTAAATTAGTTTAAGTTTATATAATATGTATGTGTTTTAAAGCCATTTCTAAACGTTTAGTAAAAAAGGGTCCCAATTTTTTTATCCAATTATGTTTTATTATGGAAAAAAACTTTTAACAAAAGCTGAAAAAAGCATTAAAAAAATTAACACAACTGTTTAATCATCAGAACCTCAAATAAACTTTTTTGAGACTGATGTTAAAAAGTGTGGTTTTTGTCTCTGGCAAGGTACAACCAATTTTAGGTACCTGCAAACAATTTTATTTAAAACAAATATTTAATTTCTGGTTGAAAATAATTTTTTTATGTTATTTTAAATGCTTATGTACATTACAAATACGCTAGAACAACGAACCAATTATACGGACTAAAAAAATCTATTATTCGCAAATTTTTAGCATTGTTAGGTTTTATTTTATGTATCAAGCACTTGTGTCAGATTGAATTTTTTCAGAGTTTAATGTTTACAAGATCTCGTACATTTTGTAAAAAGAGTGAAATTTAGATGTCCAAAGAGTCTGGTTTTTAGACTTGTTTATTTTAAAGAATTAAACTATTAAATCCTATTACCGCGAAAGAAAATCGTTTTTTAATTGCAAAATTTATTATTTTTCGTTATCACTCTGTCGGACTGAGTTTATAGTAATGTAGTATTTTCTTCATTTGGTGTGTGTGTTCGTGCCGCCTTCCCTTTATTTTTTTGTTTTAAAGCGTTCCAATATTTTGCACGTTCGATTTAATAATAATTGGAATTTTGGTATTTAAGTGATTAGCAAAGATTTTTTGACTAATACTTTGTTATTGTATTTATTTGCACGGGTGAACTTAATTTCGTAAGCTTTTTTTGTGAATCTAACACATATATACCTATAATGTGAGTGATAAATGTTTGTTCACAAGATTTATTTTTTTATTCTCAATTTGTTCAAAAGCATTCTTGTGGGCTTCAAAATTTTAAATTTGTCATTTTTGACAGCTAATTGTAAGCTTAATATTAGGTTTTTTTTACACAAACGATATATCAAAATTCGTCATATGTGATAAATTTTACATTTTTAATGGTTTTGAAAAAAAAAATGAAAAAAAATTTCGGCATTTGTGTTTGCCCCTCCCTAGCCCCCGGGGGGTCAACCCCGGGGTCAAAATGTTATGTCAAAAGTAGGGGATAAAAAACGGCGGACATTCGATATATATACCAATATGATCGAAATCGTACACACGTTGAGCAGGAAGCAAAACAAACCCTATCTTTTTTGCAGTGTATTAATTTGGGAAAAATCGCGAAAATCGCGCGCTTTCAACGTATCATAAATAAAATTTTATAAGCCGATTTCGCTCAAATTATAAGAAAAAACTCGAAAAAGTATGTTTTAACAGCATTCCAAGGGGCGTTCTTATCTTGTACTATTAACAAAGTTTTGTTGTTTTTTTTTGGGGGGGGGACCAGGTTTTTTTCATCACATCGGCCGTAGTGATGACGTCATGGAAAAACAAATTTTTCTAACCTTTTTAAAAGATAGCCAAAAATTTGAGCTATGCTCTGATATATGTCGCGATGGCTAAACGCCGTTCCATACCCGCATCCGAAGCAATCTTTTCTCCCTTCTCCGAGGTATTCTTTGATTGGTCAGCTGAGAAAAAAAGCTAAGTTTAATTTTGCGTTCGCTGGTTTTTGATTTTACCATTTGATTCAATATCGTATCGGACTGTTTACTGTTGTTACTAAAACTATAATCTTATATTTTTATATGTTTATTGTGTTTATTTGTTATCAGCAAATATCAAACCTAGCTGACCTGGTTGATCTGTACAATTAAATCGACTATTTAACAACAAAATCAGTTAAATTTTACAGTAAAAATGGTTAAACAATAAAGATTAAATGCCATATTTTAACAATATTAAATTTCAGATTACTCAATTTTGAACAAAAAATTAATTTTTAAAAGGTAAAAGTTTAATTGTTTTTGTATATTTTCTGTAAAGGTAAAAATTAAAAAAAGATTTATGCGCTCCAATATGTTTTTTTTTAAGTGCGTCATAACCGCACAATTTTAATTGGTCCGCTCATGTCTCCGTCTCCTATACAAATATACGAGGTCAGACAGATTATATCTTAACCATAATTCTATTAAAAATGGTTTTTATTTACTATTCTAGGCTTTATTTTACGCATACTATAATGTTTTCCACTTAAAAATGATTTTATGATAAAAATATTGATTATAAACTTTAACTTAAATATTGTGTTTTTCGTTTTATCTTTACTTACGCACATTTTAGAGTCCAAAAAATGTCATAAAACTAATCAAAAAATGCTCCAGAGCTCCGGCAATTTTAAAGTGGAAAAAGCTCCAGAGCTCCGCCCTCGAAATGCGCAATTTAAAGCTTGTTTGAACTTGAAATTATTTTATTTACATTTTCACGTCTGAAAAAAAAATTTAAAAAATTTTCCGACAAATAATTTATGAAATTACTCTTTAAATATTTATAAAAGTAGTACCAAAAATAAGGCAGTGTTCCAGAGCACCGGCAGTTTCTCCGGAGCTCCGTGAAAAGCGGAGGTCTTCTCTGGAGCTCCTCTTTAAAGCCCCAGACCAAAATTTCCTATTTTCTGCTCCAAATTCATATGAAACGGTTGGATTTGCCGTATGAAATTTTATAGAAATATAAATAATTTTATATTGAGTTATTACAGTATCTAGTAGTTTCTTTGTTTGTTTGTTTTTAAAGTTCTTCTTAATTTGCTGTTCAATGCAAAACACAACACAAACAGTGCGTGCAAAAAACATTAAACCTATTCAATGCATTTCACTGTTAAAACGAGCTTTAAAATTAACTATCGTAATGTGTTTTTTAATGAATCGTTAAAAGTTTTAATTTAATATCGACGATACATTATTTAAGAGTATTTTTAGGATATATCTTTAAAAACAGAAGGAAATCTAGAGCTTCGTCCTGTTTATTTGGCTAACTTAACGTTTTACACGCGTCTGCCACATTTGTTTTGTGCACACATATAAAGAAGTTTTAAGCTTATAAATTACGAAAATCCTCATTTAAATTTGTAGAAAAATTGTTAAAGTTTTACGTTTTTAAAGATTTAAGACATAAAGACATAAAGTTTTTAAAGACATAATGTATAACTTGTACTGTTTTAACGTTCGAATCACTTTATTTCAAAGCCTATGAACGCAAAATTAATCTCAGTTTCTTTTCCTCCTTGGCTGACCAATCAGGGAAGACCACTCTCCGGGAGAAAGAAATTGCCTCGAAAGCGGGTATGGAACGGCGTTTAGCGTCCCGATGGCCTGAATATACATATTATATTTTACCTCGCGTTAGTTATGGAGATATGACCTTTCAAAGCTCGAGTTATCGCCAGTCCGCAACATTTTTGTATAGACCATAGTTCATAAAGGCTCTCATTTACAAAAATAAAATTATTCATAAATCAAAACATTAGTGCAGTGAGTTTAAAAATATTGTATTTTTAGTTTGTATAAAAATATTTGTATAAAAGCGGCAGTATCAAAAAGCAGGAAATCAGGTTTCAACTTTCAACCACTTTTTTAGTATAAAAAGCGGTTTTCGTAGGTTTTTTTATTGTAAATGCTTTGGTTACTCACTTTAATCTCCAATAACAACTCCTCCAATAACAATTTTCCACTCTTCCAATAACAAACACAACTGGAGAGCGCTCCTTTTCTGCTATGCACCGAATTAAAAATTACTTGCGATCTTGCATGACCCAGGAAAGGTTCACCGCCCTTGCCTGTCTGTCTTTTCACCGCGATGTTTCAGTCCCAGTGAATTAAATCGTAAAGGAATTCGCAACAAGCACAAAGAGAAGAGCAAACTTTGGATATTAATAACTGAAGCATTTACTAAAAAAACTTTACTAAAATTGAATAAAGATTTTTTATTTTTAGAAAACGTTTGTTCTTTTTTAATTAAAATGGTATAGGTAAGTGAACAAAAAAACCCACTTTTTTGCACTTTGTTAAAAAAATTATTAAAGCCTTTAGCTTATTCAAAATAGGTCTGTAGGTTTTTTGGGGCTCTTTTTCAGCTTCTGATAACCATTTTTTTTCATAAATATATACTATTAAATGAGAAAATTAGAAAAAAGGGTGTTTTTTCGGTCACTTTTTCCAAAAAAAAACACTTACCAAAAAAACACTTCAAAAACCGGCTCTAAAACACTTAATTGTTAAGCTATTTGCAAAAAAACCATTTTCAAGCTCCAACTTTTTTTACCTATATCATGGGCGTAGCCAGGGGGGGTCTAGGGGGTCTAGACCCCCCGTTTGGGTCGCCAAGGATAAAAATTTAAGGGTCTAGAATGACCATTTTTTTTTAAATTTTGTCGCGCTTTGCTCCGCTCAGCGCTCTATTGATTATATAGTCTCCATTTCAAAATTTGTGTTACTTTGTTTTGTAATCTTGGTATGACCACGCTGGACCCACCCAATTCTTAATGTTTTAATTTGTCTCCACTTCCAAATTTGCGTTACTTTGTTTTGTAATGCTAATACTACCACACTGGAGCCCCCTTTAGATTGTTATATAGTGGTATTAAAAATTTAAAGGTTAAGAGAAGTAATTTTAAAATATTTTCTCGCACTTTGCATTGCTCAGCTGTAATTCAATGTACTCATTTTTATGTTTTTAGGTTTTTACTTTTAGGTTTTTATTGTTTTTGAAATCGAAAATTTTAAGGTATCAAATTGTTTGTAATAATTTTTTCTTTGTTTTGTGGACTTATTTTTATCGAATAATAGGAAAATAATGAAGTATGTGACATAAACAAGGCAATAAACCATACATGGGCACAGGGGAAGGGTTGGGGAGGGGTTAACCCCCCCAAATTCTGAGAAGGGAGGTTTAACCCCCCCCCCACTCAGAAGTGGGGAGGGGGGTGGAGAAAAAGTTAACCCCCCAATTTTGGAAAAATGAAGAAAAAAATGTCTTTAAAATGACTTCTAACTGCCTCCAAACTTAAGTGTTGAGGTCAAAATGAGTAAGCTCAAAAATGCAATAAAAAGGGCTTTTTGACCTAAAATTAGCGTTTTTTACCTATTTTTCCTTCAAAATCGAAAAACGATATGGGTAAAATCCACTCCAGAAAAAAACGATATAGGTATTTTGCGTTTCTCGGATTTTAACCCCCCTTAATTTGGGGTTTAACCCCCCACTCCGGACCAACTTGCCCATGTATGCAATAAACACTTTAATTTTTCCGCGAAACGCGGAAAATTTTTTTAGCCCTTTTATAACGTTTAAGATTTGCACCCCCTTTCAGAAATTTTGTTCAGGGTTGGACCCCCCCTTTCCGAAATCCTGGCTACGCCCATCCCCATGACCTATATAACCACTCTAGGTTTCATGATTTTTTGATTAACACATAGAAAAAAATTTTTGAAAAAAATCGGTTTTTTCTCGAAATTTGAAAAAAAAAATTTTAGTGATATTTTAAAATTTTAGACTTTTTTCTGTATTTTTAGAGTAAAAATTTAGGTTTTAATGAAATCTACACGACTTTACCCCGGGAAAAGTTATTTTTTGCAATCATTTTGGATTTATTTTTATATAATTTTTACATTGGAGAGAAAAAAAGCTCAAAAAATATCATTTTCACTTTTTTGTCTATAATTGGATTTTTTGTCCTTTTTAGAGCTAAAAAACTGTTTTTATTAATCCTACGCATTTTTTTACCCCAAAAAGCAGTTTGGAAAAATATTTTTCATAGTTTCATAGTAATTTTATGACAATTTTAATTTTTTGACATTTAATAATGATCAGAAAACATGAATTTTAAAATCTTGATACAAAAACATAACATTTTCTTGGGTGAGGCTCTTTTTTTTTGAACTCAAGAATTATTTTTAACAAAACCGCACAAACATTTAAGTAAATAAAAGCAGTGACGAAATATTTTTTATAATTTTTAAAATATTTTTTTAACTTTTTTGTTTCAATAATAAATTTTAAATTCTTGTAAAATACATCATATGACAAGTAATTAATATTAAAAGCCGTTTTTATATGTTTTTGCAGTTAAAACAAAGTTTTAGGAGTTTTTATTGAATTTTAAGTGATTTTCAACTTACTTCTTTTGTCAAAAGCATTCAAATTTGTTCACAGCGTTTTTCCAAAAAAAAATAACACCTTATTTTAAAAAAACTGGTGCGACTAGGCTTAGAACTATGGTTACCACGTGAAAGAGTGAGTGTTAATTGTTAATAGTTCAGGATTTAATTTCCATGCATGTAGCTCAAAAGGGTAAAACAACCGATATTTCAACACAGCATAGGTGAACTCGTTTTTGAAAAACAAAATTTCAAAATTTTCAAAATGCCATTTTTTTAAATTTTGAGGTGAAAATAGGTAAATATTTCCAAATACACGCTGAACGAAGAAATGACACAAGA
>JASAMX010028573.1:0-11673 GCA_030248175.1 Microlaimidae sp. YZB2_3
TTGTATTTTTTTTTATTCATAGGTCCCATTTAAATGGGATCCCATTTAAATGGGACTTATTTAAATGGGATCCCATTTAAATGGGACCAAAATCAAAAAGTCCCATTTAAATGGGACCAGGTCCCATTTAAATGGGACCTTTTTTTACAAGCAGTTTGTTCTAAGTGTCTCATTTTTCCTTTATTATATATTTTTGCTATTACTAATATTATATGTTTTCAGATATTTTAACCGACGATGATCTAAGAATTGATCGAAAGCTCTTATGATAAATATAAACGTTTTAACCTTTGTTGCTGTCGCAATTAATAGATTTTTTTTATTTCCCCGTGGAAAATCAATCATTTTTGACATTTCTTTTTTAATTATAAAGAAAATTACTTTAAAAATATAGCGGAGCTCCGAAGTTTCGGAGTTTCTGCCACTTTTAACGGCGGAGCTAAGAGAGAACATTAACAATCTGTATTTCCTATAAAATATGGAGTTTGTTTAAGATTGATACCACGTAAGCTAATATTATACTACATAAATAAATTATTTATTTAAATTTGTTTAATTTATTTACATTTTTTAACTACGAAGTTATTATTTTTAGCAAAGTAACTAACTTAAATTCGGCCAGCCTTAATTTCAGCCACCGACTATTGTCTTCTCTACACACAAAATTATGTAAATCAACTAAAACATCCAGATTAACACATTACGATCTATTTAGCCATACGTAGCTCATTACATAACTTTGCGCATGGCAAAAATAACAGCCGGTGGCCGAAATTAAGGCTAGCCGAATTTAAGTCAGTTACCCTATGTATGATAATATCACACCATCAGTTTGACTAAAACTACAATAAGCACCGAAGTCGCAGATTGTTTGAATAAATGTTCTGCCGAACTTTCAGTAATTTCTTCTTGTATAATCGCGTAGGTTTCCGTATTTTGCGCAATTTTCCGATTAACCCCCTTTTCATGATTTTTATGATTTTGCGAATTTCGTGGATTTTCCGGATTCTGCGGATGTCTACGGAGAGGAGTTCTTTCGTTGTTTGAAAAGTGTTCCTGGGATGTTTCCCGTTCAGTCTGATGTCTCTCGGCTGAATGTTCAGCGAGTACGATATTGGCGGTAGAGCGCTGTTTTTGATTATTTAACAGTGCCAGGGCCGCCTCGTCTATGCGCTGAATGGTCAGACATTTTTTAACACGAGGGTGGCTGGCTACATCGCAGTGGCCATTTCCGGCACCCGCGGCCGACGGGGACGAACCTCGAGGTTTGGAAAGGAGTTTCCGAGCGGCCGGAAACACCTGAAGTTTCCGCAGTTCTAAAGCACACTTCTCAGTGCACACGTCCTCGGGCAAATGCTGGTCTGAAACATGAGGTCTATTAAGGATCACGAAAAAAATTGTAACAGGAACGGTATCGAAAAAGATTTGCATATGATTAAGTGAAGAAAAAAAGAAAATAGGGAATGTAATGATATAACACTGATTGACGATGCGCAGTTTTAGTTTTATTTATTTGAAAATGTCTATTTCACAACCATGTATTTGCATTGAAAGCTTACTATGGTTGAATTATATCTGGCTGACGCTGAAAATTAGAATGCAGACATAAGGGGACCAATTAAAATTGTGCGGTAATGACGTATTTTTTTAAAAAACAAATAAGAACGCGGAATTTTTGTTAATTCCACCTTTTTTACAAAATATACAAAAAATTAACCAACTTTAGCCCTTAAAAAACTTGCATTTAGGTTCCAAATTAAGTAATTTGATAAATAAATAATAAAATACTTCATTTTAATTTTTTTAATTTTTTTAATTTAATCTTTTTTTAATTTTAATCTTCATTATTAATCCATTTTATTGAAAATTTTTAAATATTTTTGTTGTTAAATAGTCGATTCAACTGCAAATATCGAGGTCAGCTAGATTTTATTTGCCAAAATACTTAATATCCGCAAGTTGTTTCATACATCATTTTATTCATTTTCGTATATACGTGAGTTGAGTTTTTTGCCAATGGCGCGAAAGGTGACAAAAATTTACGAAAAATTAAAACACTGCCTTCAACAGTATGTATTAATTTTTACACGGTAACATGCAGGGTCTGATTAGTGGGAGATATAATTTTAATTATTGGATTTATAATTTATTTTCAGTTTATTATAATAATGATATGCATTTGTTTGATCTGAAAAAAATGTTTTCCCTGTAGTTTTTATCTTGCATAGTAATTACCGGTACCAGAAATTTGAGTGGTCGCAAATTTACGGGGTACTTAAGTTTAGTTCGCAAAAATAGAAACTGATTAATTTGGTTCAAACTTAGGATTAAACAACTTTAAAGTAATGGAACAAGTTACCATTTTGGAGCCCCAGTTTCTAATTGAGGGGCTCCAAATTGCCTAGGCTTCATATAAGTTTGGTTCTAAGTTCGCTTACCTTCCACTTCGGCACTATTTGGGTTTTGGTTCGAAACTGTTATTTTAAAGTACTTAATAGTTTAATTTAAAAAATCAAGTGCGCCATAAGACGTAAAATTTTCGCTTAATTGCTAAAATATTTTATTAGTCAATTTTCGTTGATTATTGATCAAATATACGCTAACTTATATTTATTGTGGTCGCTGTCCAAAATGGTAGCAGAAAAACAACGCGTTCCCAAATGAATAGCAAACAAAAATACTAATAAAATTTTACAATACATACTCCTAAAAGTATTTCTTAAAAGATTTTATCGATTTTTTGTGAAAATTTAAAAAAATATATTGATTCCAAAACCCGCTTTATGAAGTCAAGTCCAAATTTCTTTCGTTACAAGTTTGTTAACTCCCAAACTCTGTTCAAAAATGATATGAGACTAAAAAAATTTTTCAGGTAAGCATATCTCGCTGACGATTGATAATTTCGACTGATGATGATGATAATGATGACGTTTATCCAGTCTCAATCATATTTGAACTGACGTTATTTACCTTCGTAAAATGTGGGCGTTGTGCAGACGAGGGCGGTGGTTTCGAGGCGGATTTTGCACGGGAAATAACCCTCACAGTCGCCGCAGTGATCGGCGGCCGTCCTTCCGGCGGCCCATAAGCACAGACTCAAACCGAACAACTTTTGCATCTATTCGCCCTAAAACCGAACCCTCCTTACCATGACAAAATGAGGCGGAATTATTATAAAATAATCGTAACACGCAAATAGTACTTCGGTAGTCTGGCACAAAGAGTCACAATCAGTATAAAATTAACGTGAGTCTGATTCATTTTGTTTATATTAATTGTGTGTTAAGATATAAAAAGAGTCACAGTTACGAGTATTTTATGACGATTGTGACTCATTGTGTCAGAGTAACGACGAGTATTAACGTTATGAACTATAATCAGGTTATTTCATACTGATTGTGACTCTTTATTTTGTCCTTAAAGGTGCGGTGCGGAGTGAAACTTTTTGTCTTCGAATTTGATAATTTTTTGTAAAAACCTTACCCCTGCCCCCAATAGCCCACAAAAATTTTTTCAACAAAATATCTCCCGTGGTTCGGGGGTTATGACCCCCCCCCCCCAAAAATGGCGTTTTTCGACAATTCTGTACGTGACAGATTGCTCAATGGGTATAACGATTTACGTTACAAATTATATACTCAAAGAAAGCGGCTACTTCTACTTTAATTTGATACCTTAATCGTAAAGATCAGTGCAGTATTTGTTAATATATTGCGTTTTTTGTACAAAAAACCCTCGATTTTTTCGCTAAAAACACGAAGTGAAGAAAAGAAACATTGGGCAAACTTCACAAAATAACTGCCGTCGTTTGGTGTTTTCAACGAAAAAATTGCGGGTTTTTTTTACGGGAAATGCAATATTCCAACAAATATTGCACTAATCTTAACGATAAAGGTATCAAATTAAAGTAGAAAGTAGCCGCTTTCTTTGGGTTCATAATTTGTACATAAATTGTTATACCCATTGAGCAATCTGACACTATAGAATTGTCGAAAAACGCCATTTTTGGGGGGTCATAACTCCTGAACCACTTGAGATATTTTGTTGAAAACATTTTGTGAGCTATTAGGGGCAGGGGTAATGTTTTCACAAAAAATTATCAAAATCGAAGACAAAAAGTTTGACTCAGCACCACACCTTAAGGACAAAATTTATCAATGATAGGCTTTCTTTTGTTTTGCAAATTAAATATGTACTTATACATAAAATAAATCGAAAATGTATAAAAAACGCCTGTTACGCGAAAAAAACTAATTTACTTAAGACTATTATAATAAAGCCGGTATTACTGTATTTTTATTTTATATCGGATTGGTGCCTGATTTTGATAAAAATTAAACCCTTCCACGAGGGTAAAATTCACCCCCGGGTACCACCCCCAATAAATTTGAGCTCCATCCTAGAAGATAAATGAAACGTGGATGTTTGCTTCAAAACGATTCATGGATAAAAAGTAAATTTATAGTTCAGTGACATGTTCTTTTTCAAGTATATACTTGATGCTAATTAAAGTCAGAAAGTAATATAAGCAGGTTAAAAAAATGGTACAAAAACTTATAGCATAGCAAAAACATTCACGAATTATATATCTTCCGTAAAGAACCTAATTTATCTATCTTAAACATTAGAACTACTTTTTTATTTTTAAGATTAATTCGCTTTTAAATGAAAACAATTAACTAGCTTAAGTAAAAACTCAAAACAGCTAGCTTCAATATTTTATCTTTTAAGTCAGGGATCATTACATGAAAGCTTATTGTTTAATTTTAAATTTTTTTGTTTATGAAAAAATAAATAAAGCTAGGCACGAAAATTAATAACAAACATTGATAATCTACTAAGAATGTGTCTGAATAATTCATCTAGCTTTATTGTATATTTCAATCAACTGTTTTAGAGGTTTGGAAAAATTATCTATTTCTCTGATTAATAACGAAATTGAATAAATACGTTACACTAAGACTTGTACATTATTTCCCATAAACGTAAAAATATTATAATATTCTTAAATTGGTAACATTTTGTGCCATTTATTGAAGAAATAGCACAAATTTTCTATGAAATTAGGTAGAGACAACAAAAATACTACATATTTCTTAAAAATACTACATATTTATATTGTACATAGTAGTAATGTTTTAGCTATTTTTACAATGGGCGTACCATGACAAAACTAATAATCAGGGGCCGGTTGCATAAAAATCCCTTAGTAGAATGAAAAAAATCCCTTACGTTTTCCCTTAAATACAGTAATCTCCCTAGGTTAAGTTTTCATTTAAGTCGGTTGCACGTAAGCGATTTCCCTTAACCTTAACTTAGTGTGTACGTACTACATTGTAAGGGAATTTCTGTTAACATTTAAAATCAAATATTGCTGTAAAATAGATTAAAACACATAAAATTGCAAACATATATATTAACACAGTAATAAATAAATGAATTTTATATTAAATTGCTTGAAAAATTACTTTATTTTATCAAATAATTTTAAATCCACGACTTATTTTCATGTTTTATTCGAAATTAGGTGTTTTGTTGCGGTTTTTGGCTTGAGTTATTAGATTTTTTTGATAAAAACACTTAAAAACGAAAAAAAATCTATTTTTATCCAATCTTAAATTTATTGTGCTGAAAATTTTTAATTTTATTTAAATAAACAAACAAATTAAGAAGCCAAAACGAGGAGAGGACTTTGGTTAATTAATGAAGATAATGTTTTGTGCAGAATAATGCTGAATTATTTTATTAAATATAACAACGATTTTCGTTTCATCGTAAAAATTAATTACTTACTACGAATGCAGGGGCCTCAAAATTATTATGAACTTTGTATTTTTTTCTTAAAACGACTTATAATCTTATTAATGGTGCATCAGCTCTACTGAGCAATACGTAACTGAACCAAGAACTACAAACGTATTGCTCCCCCCGTATTTTGGAGGAGGGCTATACCCGACCCCCGAAATTTAAGGAGAGAGAGGAGGAAGTTTCCCGAAATTTTTTTTGGGGTATACGTATACCTCAAATCATACATAGGTACGACGAGAGGGTCGGGGGCGGGTTAACCCCCCCAATTCTGTTATGGAGGTTTAAGCCTCCCTCCCCCACTTAGAAGTGGGGGGGGGGAGAAAAGGCTAACCCCTCCAATTTTGGAAAAACGAACAAAAAAAAATGTCTTTAAAAGGACTTCTAACTGTCTCCAAACTTAAGTTTTAAGGTCAAAATAAGTGTTTTGAGCAATAAAAAGCTCAAAAATGCAATAAAAAAAAGGCTTTTTGACCTAACATTAACGTCTTTTACCTATTTTTCCTTCAAAATAACAACACGAAAAGGGTAAAAATGCCCTCCAAAAAAAAACGATATGGGCAAAGGCAAAATGTGTTTCTCGGATTTTAACTCCCCCTAGTTCGGGGTTTATTAACCCCCCCCCACTCCGCACCAACTTGCCCATGTATGCCTCAAATACACTATTTTTAGCGTTTTAAGTTCTGTACTGGGACCCGCCCAAATTTTAGGACGGTGTCCAAAAGAACGTACCTTCAAATTTTAGGGACTAGAGGTGTCGACAGTAATCTGGATTTTTGGGGGTTACAATACCCCAGCCCACCTATGGATATACCCCCAAAAATTTTTGGAAGCCTTTCCAAATTCGGGGGTAGGGTCGAGCAGACCTGTGCACTGGCCCCCCCCCCCCCGGGGGTTTTATTGGGGGGGCGATTCCAAAACGGGGGGGCACTGGGGGATTTTTTTTAAACGGAGGGGGGGGGGCAATAAAGCGGGGGGGGGGGGCAAGCAGGGGAGAAAAAAAAGAGAAAAAAGAAGGGGAAAAGGAAAAAAAGGACAAAAAAACCGAAAATAGGTAAAAATAGCTCTAAAATGGCTTAAAATACATTGAAATGGGCTAAAACTGCAAAAAATTCGCGATGATGGCATCATCATAGGTCAAAAATGGCGTCATAATTTTAGAGTACTTTTTCATAAAGCGGGGGGGGGCATTTCCAGATCGTTCACAGGTCTGGGTCGGGTATACCCCAAAATCCTTGATACTGTCGCTGTACACTTATGGTGGAAGGGTACCGGTTTGTACTAATATCAAGATTGTGCGCCAAGAGAGAAGGCATCAAATGAAAATCTGGAGAGGATCCTTTGGTTACTGTTTTGATCCTTTTTACAATTTTTAAACTGAATCACACACCACTCGAGAAATATTTAAAGGGCTCATTTATTTTAAAATTTTTCATTAAACTGCCACTTTTAAGAGGCATTGTTTATGCTATGCTACGCTAAGTATAGTATATTTTTTTGGATAAGATGTTGGGTTTAGTCCTGTAAAATGATTATTATTAACGATTTTTAAGTGGTTTGCTTTGTTATAAAACCCCTGCATAAAATGAACATAGCTGGGGGAGGAGTGGAAGAGTGGGATCACTGTCACTTGCACCCATGGGTGGACATCCTCCTGGAATGCCTTTGGGGTATGCCTCAAATACCCCACTTTTAGCCTTTTTAGTACTGGGGGGACCCCCCAAATTTTAGAGGAGGGGGCCCTGTTCACTTGTGCTTGCGCCGAAATTTTTGTGGCCTCCTGGAAAAACCCTAACGGGACCCTTTCCCTTATTTTTCCAATTTTCACACCCAATCCTACCACATTTTGTAATTTTTTTAATGGACTCTTTTTTTATAGGTCGACAGCCTCCCGGTTTTTTAAAGAGGGGCCTCCATCCTCTAAAATGCCCTACTTTTAGTACTACTAACATGGGACTATTAAAGTTTAAAGTTGCTGTCAACACTTTCAGGGTTTTTGGTTGGGGTGGGTGGGTGGTATAACCAAACAATTCTATCCCCTTGCTTACCTACCCATCTACCCCCTACCCCTCCCTTGCCACCTAATTTTAAAATTACAATTTTTTGTGTATATTTCTGTAATAAACTTACCTACATGGGCAGGTTGCCAAGAGTGAGAATTAAGATCGATAAACCCTAATTTAAGGAGAGAGATTTACCTTTTGGTATTTTTTCATTCAAAAACCGCTGCAAATCTGCACAAGGGATTCTACCTCAGTGCTGCTCAGTGTTAAACAGCGTCTCGACAGCGATCTGGACGCGGAGGTAACACTGAGCAGCGATGGCGCAGATTGCGTTCCGCGGATTTACAGCGGAAAAAATCCAAAGAGGTTAATTCACCGATCCGTGCTGCAATTTTGTTTCTCTTAATAATAATTGAAAATGCCTTGTTTTACTTTATAAGTTTTTTGTCTTCATTTTTTAATGTACCTAAATGTAAATTTTTATTGAAAATAAAATGTTGCAAAAATAATTTTTTTTACTATTTTTTCATTGTTGGCATGTGTACAGGTGTTTTTTTTTGGGGAGGGCAGAGGGGTCCACCCCATAGGTGGGCAGCCTCCCGGATTTTGGGGGGTATGGTATACCCGACCCATGACTTTGCCTGTCAGGTGAAAAATTGCTGGAATAAAAATATCCAAATATCCTAAAAACTACATTCCTGATTTTTTAAAGGTTATGCAGGTATTTTTTGAATCTGTTCGAGATATTTCAGAGAAAAAAATTACCGAAAAATAAGTTTTTTGAGTCAAATTTAATTTGTGTGCGTCACAAAAAACAACGTCAACGACACATGCTCATAGGTATTTTTGGTCAGGGCCGCTAGGGAAGTTCACCCCTGGGTGGAAGGACAAAATTTTTAAGGGGAGTCCAAGGGGGGTGCGGACGACCCCCCTGTCTTTTTAGAAGAGGTCGACCCGGGGTGCGAGATTTCGAATTTAGGGAATGGGTTCAGGAGGGGAGTTCGATTTTTTTAACATTTTTTTTTAACTCAGTAATTTAAGTGTTCTTAGGTCAAATATTGAATTTTATACACTAAAACAGCTTATTTAGGCCTAAAAAGTGTATTTAAACACTGTTTTTGACTAAAAAACCGTGTTTTTGACAGTAAATAAAAAATTAATAGTTGTAAATTGGTTTGGAGCATAGGTGGGTAGGGGTTGAGGGGAGTTATACTCCCCCAAAAAATCCCGATTATTGCCACCCCCCCCTCAAATTTGGGGGTTCCAGTACTAAAAACGCTAAAAACTGGGTATTTGCGGTATCCCAAAAAAAATTTGGGACACCCCCCTTCTAAATTTCGAGGGTCGGGTATACCCCCTAAAATCCGGGAGGCTACCTACCTACCTATGGTTTGGAGGGAATAAGTTCGGCTTTCATAGACGGGAGGGGGAAAATAGTTTTTAAAGAAAAAAGATTAAAAGGGATTGAAAAGTTTGTGATTTTTTTACTAAAAAACGGAAGCGAAACAAATTAAAGGTGTCAATTTGTATTGCACGTGCGCCTCTATATGTTGTTTTATGGAAAATAAGATATCGAAAGCTTGTTTGTTTAAAATTTTTTTAACTTTAAACGCTTTTAAGCGTTATTACTTTCGCTTTTAAAGTCCAGCGTGATGATAGATGTATTGTTTGTTTTAAAACTACCGAAACCGGTAGGGAAAATGCCTACTTCTGGCGGTTTTTTTTAATATTTATTTACGCTTGCCGATATGACATTAGAGTTTAAAATATTTTGTTTACAATTGAAAAAATGAAGTTTTTTTTATTAAACATAGAAAAAATTTAACAGTGTGCGCATATTTACAAACACATAATTTTCTTATCAGCGGCAGTTTAAATTTGGGAATTATTATTCAAATGTTCACAAAAATGAATAAAAAAAGGACCATAACAACAGGCTGGTTCGGTCGGTAGCAGAATTATGAGTTAATTCTCCTTCAAATTAAAAAAAGGAGATGTCCTTCACTTCCAAATTATTCCCCTGCAGGGAAACCCTTTAATATTTACCATTTTTAGTAATAAAAAACACTGAAAATGTCACAAACATTTGATTTACTTTCAAGATTTTTTGTCATAATTTAATTGTTAGTGATTTTATAGATACTGAAGTGAAATCATTGATAGCAGATAAAAAGTTTGATGAATTTGAATTAGAAGAGGGTCCAGCTCCCCGTGACAGGTTATTATACCGATTTAAAATTATATAATAATGATTCTAATTATAAATAATTTAAATAAATTTTATTATAATTTGTTGAAAGCAGAATATTTCCAAAAAGGTCAAATAGGTACGTTTAAACACTATGCAGGTGCACCCATATAATTTAAGAGTTAAATTAAATTCAATATCATTGTGTCATAATTATATAACGTACATGTCTAATTTCTTAATTCTACTGCTGCACTTATCCACTGTGCCACGACTGGCATTTTTCGGTGGTCAGATTATAAATGCATTGTCAAAAATTTGTTTCATGTTTACTATATTTGCAACACACTTTTTAAAATGTTCTGAAATAAACAGTGTTGTAAAATTTGAGTTAAAATGTATTGCATTAAAAAGGCGAGCATTGGGTTATACTAAAAATCATAGGTGAGCACGGTCGGGGAAGCTAGGGGGGGTGGTTACCCGGGGCAAATCGAATTTTGAATTTTAGGAGGGGGGTCCCAGGGGGGTCCGGACCCCCTCCCTAGCTTTTTAGGGGGGGTCGACCCGGGGTGCGAAATTTTGAAATCTAGCGGGGGGTCAGGTGGGGTCCGGTGTCCAACGCAAACCAGTTTTAAACCATAATAACTTTAATAATTGTTTTTTTTTATAGGATGATAATACTGCATTTTATTGAATAAAAAGCCATATTCATGTATAAAAAGGGTGTAAAAGCATAAATATGTGATGAAAATTCACGTTTTTGGAAGAAAATTTAGTATAAAAAAGGTACCTAAAATTTTCCCAAAGGGGTAGGGGGAAGTCAGATTTCAAAATCTAGAGGGAGGTCAGGGGTAAAAAATTCGGAAATTTGGTGGGAGGGGGGCACCTAGATTTTCGTCTAGGGGGGGAGGTCCCAAAATTTCGAGGCTAGGGGGGGTGGACCCCACCCTGCCCCCCCCCCTTTCTCCAAATTTAACGAAAGCTCGTCCGAAAATTTTGGGGTGGGCGTGTCACAGAACTAAACTATGGCACGTAATTTTTTTTTAAAAATCCGAGAGACTGCAGTTTTAAGTTTAAAAAACGCTATTTTAAAAAAATTTAGGTTTAATTTGGTGTACATAATTTTGCTCATTCATGGAATCGGAACGCTGATGCCGTGGAATATGTTCATCACAGCTGACAAGGTAAAAACTAAAAATTCACGAAAGCTTTTAGGGTTGCCTTGAGAGTTATAAATTATTTTAGATCCCTGATGATGATCTGTTTTATATGATCGAAACGTTGGAATAAACGTGTTTTAATAAAAAATTTGTCTTTACACCATGTCTGAAGCAAACAATTTATTAAAAACTAAAAACTGTTTTAGATTAGGCGACCGAGGGATCCTAAGCTTTTACGTGTCCTAATCGGATGAGGTTGAGGCAAAGAAAAGTTAGGGGGTCCCTGGTTTGAAATCTTTAAGGAATTCCGGATTATTAAAAAACCCGACAGACAACCCCTTGATTTTTTCCAATCTCGCTATACTAAGATTACCAACAGGTTTTTGGGGGTTACCACAATCTCCATGTTTCTGTTCCTCACAATTTTTTTATTTTTTAACACATTTCACACAAGTGGGCTTTATCATTTCCCAAACAGACCAACAGCAATACGTAACTGAACGAAGTAGATGGACAA
>JASAMX010028574.1:0-57428 GCA_030248175.1 Microlaimidae sp. YZB2_3
ATGCCTAATATACTTCGTTCAGTTCATATTGCTTAATCGACCAAAGTCATAAGAAATCATTTTCACACGATGTGGTTTAATTTGCATGGCAATAGTTGACAAGCAGCTCACTGGTAGTCGTTCCGTATGATGTTTTGTTTAGTTCAGTAAAAGTACGTTCAGCAGATTTTGCGCGGTTTTCCAACAAAAAATTAAGGTGATTGGACAATTGCAAACGCAGTTTTTTCACTCGAATATCTTTTATGTGACTTTTGTCATCAAAATTGTGCGGTTATGACGTTTAAAAAAAGAAATAAGAACGCAGAATTTTTTAATTCCACCTTTTTACAAAATATACAAAAATTAACTAAATTTAATTCCTAAAAATGTGCATTTTGGGTTCCAAATTGAAAAATTTGAATAAATTATTAAAATACGATTTTTGATCTTTATTATTAAACCGCTTTTGTTAAAAAATTTTAAGAGTTTTGTTGTTAAATAGTCGATTCAATATTGCAATTATCGAGGTCAGCTAGATTTTATTTGCCATAGTAAATAAATTTATGTTTTTTATTTAAGTTTTAAAAAGTTCTTTAAAATTTTAAATTTGTTCATGTGTTCAATTTAATTTTTTTCGCAGTAAATGTTATGTTTTTGTTATTAAAATTTGATGGACTTTTTTGTAGGCATATTAAAAATAGCTTATTTTATATTTCAACTTTTTCTTTATAAATTTTTTAAAATAATAACAACAAAATTTTTGCAAAAACAGTCAATATAATATAGAGTTGACGGATTAATCGTGTTTAAACTAATTTTTCGTTGAAATCATGTGTTTTATAGGCGGCTGGAATGGGACACAATGTTTAAATTCGGTGGAGAATTTAACTGAAAACAGAGTTACTCTTAAAATGATCAGCCCAATAAAAAATGGGTGTTGTCTTACAAGTTCAGCTGACAATAGAATCCTCGTATTTGGAGGTCATTTACATTTATTTTATCTAATTTGATTTTCATTATTAAAAAAAAAACAAAATTCCAAAAAATTATTTTAATACAAAATAATTATCAAAAGGGTTGTTTGAAGTTTGAATTTTGAAAAAGCGCTAAAATTTTCATATGATGCTGCAAATATGATGCGCTCCTTACACTCACGAAACTGACACGATGAAAACATTTAAAATTTTCATAAATAAACGTGGACGCAACAAATGCAAAAAAATCCAACACACCGCGCTGTTGTTATAGGATTATTTGTATAAACTTAGGATTATTTAAACCGAATGATTTTGGATTATTTAAACCTAATAGTTTTGGATTATTTTCACCTAGTGTCTTGAATTATGTCTTCTGACACCATTCTTATAGAATAAAATTTTAGGATGTAATTTCAGGCTGGGATGGCACACGAACACTGAACACAATTTTTTCTTTCGATCCGAAAAACGGGGTTATGGAACTGCAGGGGCTTCTTCCAATGAGAATAGAATGTCATCAAGTGACTCATTGTCCTTTCCGAAATTCAGCCTTGTTAACTGGTGGATTTGATGGGCAAGAAGTACTTAATACTGTCATCGAAGTGGATTTGACGACTTTGAAATCTTCCGTTTGGGAGGCCAAGCTTTCTATAGCAAGAGAGTGTCATTGTTCTGGTCTCTTGGACGATCGGTTTTTAATCGTGGCCGGTGGTTGGGATGGTTTTAAAGCTCTCGACAGCATAGAAATATGTGATATAAGACAAGGCACTATGGAGTTTGTCAATAATTATAAACTCATAGAAGCAAGAAATCGTCCTTGTTCTGCTTTGTTTCCTTGAAATAATTAATGGTTTTTGTTGTTTTTTAATAGTGAAAAATAAAAGACTAAAATTAAACATGTTCATGTTTTTTTGATAGTTCTAACGAGAATAACTTCATCAGTTTCAGTTTTTTATGTATTTGATGTCTAAACAAAAAATATAAATTGGTTAAACTACTAAAGGGTGATTCTTATAGAAACTTTTTTTGTTTACTTTATTCATAATATTACATATAGTTACCATGGCAAAATAAGTCGGAATCGACATAAAAAAATACTCATCACTGTGAATCGTTTTAACATACAAATAATATAAACTTTGCGAGTCAAAGCCACGTTGATTTTATACAGACTGTGACTTTTTGTGTCGTCGATGATAAGCAAGTTTAAGCGTCCCAAAAACCTGTACAGACTTGTTAATTTAAAAAGATTTAGACAAAATAAAATTTGTATATCCATACTACAAACAAAACTATTATTTTTATAATAGAATTTACCTCGAATGGTAAGGAACCGATTATTTCCCGGTAAAAGTAACGATATGCTGTGCAATAACTGCTATGCGAATAACTACAAAGTGACACGAGCTAAAAAGTGCGCGTGGCCATTCGGCACTGCGTTTATAGAGAATTGAGTAATCACCCAGGGTATCGGAGCCAGTGCTCCGGGCGCCGGCTGCGGTGCTGGTACCACTTGCGGTGCCAGAGCATATTTTAAAAAATAAATTTTAAGAAGTTTTTTTCAGATTTTTCATAAATCTCAAACGTGAAAATGCGAAAAATTAGTGCTTTTTATTATTATTACTGCCTTGAAAAATGCTCTAAACTAGAGCAGGAAAAAGCCCTTTTTTTTGTTCTATTCTTACAGCATTTTTTAAGACTAGTTTATCACTTTTTTTGAATTAAATTAAAAAAATAACCTAATAAACTATAGTTTTAGCTGCGCAATGACATATGTTTACAATCATTCGGTTGCCGAGATATATTTTTTTAACAGTATTAATATTATCAAGAATAACACAAGAGAATGTCCGACTGTACACTAATTTTTTGACCAAAAGTTTAAAAGAAAAGTCGCACTTTCGAATTCATGTGCGACTTTTCTCGCAAAAATCCGCCATTTTCTGCTAGTTTTCCCGCGCTGCGAGTTTTAACACAGTGTTAGTTTTCTTGCAGTGGGGACTGCGACTTCTTTCGCACTCGCTTTATTTACACTGCGATTCGCACTGTGAGTCTGACTGCACAACAACAAAAAAATAAAAACAAAGTGGAGCAAAAATTTTAAATGAGTAAAAGTCGTTTTTTTACCTTATGATGTTAAAACTTTTTAGTTTTAATGAAATAAAGTAACTCTCCAACGTTTTAAAATTAAATAAAACAAGTTTTGATGTGTTTTACCCTATTTAAAAAAGTACTACTAAAACTAAAATGTACTACCCTACTAAAAAGTAGTTCAAAAAAGTAGACAGAAAGTAGTTAAGTAAAGTAGGCAGTCGCGCATATATTACACATGTGACAGTGTCCACAGTATTTTGCACGCGCTGAGTGTCTTCAATCGAAATCCATAGCTGGAAACTCAACATTTATTTTATACACAAGGTTCTTTATAGTTTATGAACCCAATTCAAAATGTAGTAATGCTTTAAGTAAAGCAACAACACAAAAGTGCTACTGCTCTATTTTTTATAACAGGTTTCATTCTGTGTGAAAACTATGAATAGTTTAGTTTTTCAACTACATCATAAAGTTATTGTTGAAATAAATTTTAATAAGACAAATTTTTATTGCTTTATTTAGTTCAAATAAAACAAAATCTGTTTGTTTGTTTGTTTTTTTAAGTACAATGCATTTTTCAAAATTTTTCTATTTAAAGGAGCACTGTCACAAATCAAATTCCTATAACGCCCGAACCGGACTGCTCCTTTAATACCAAACCTACATAACTCAACTTTGGTAATTAGAGTGCTCCACTACAAGGCTACAACATTTCTAAATTTCAGCTGAATCGGTTCAGTATTAAAGGAGCAGTCCGGTTCGGGCGTTATAGGAATTTGATTTGTGACAGTGCTCCTTTAAGTTTTTAAATTAAAAAAGGACCAAAAAATTAGATTTTTTAAGCAAGTATTAATCATATTTCTTATGATTCCAATGTATAATTTTAAAAAAATTTTTAATAAAAAGAAACTATTTGAAAGCAATGATAATTTCATGAAAGTAAATATTGAGCTTGAACGAAATTTGGACACTCCCGCTTCCATTGTCCAACAAGATGGTATAAATAAGACAAACAATTTTAATACATCATCTTCTTTTTTTGAAGTCCACCCCAAGTGGACTTTTTAAAAATAAAAAATACTGTGTGTTGGATATTAAGTGAAATTATTTATTTATTTATTTATTTACTTGTCATTTGAAAGAAAAATACCATTAATATCACAAACATAAAAGTTAATCAAATATATTTATCAAGAAAAAAAATGGCAAGAGGGCAGGTAAAGGTCGAAGCACTTATATACCTCCCTAAACCTAACAAAATACATCAATGCTCAAATTAGTATACCCAATAAAAGTTCTTTAAAAATTTTTTCGATAGATCAAATTAACTAATACTTATAACAAACACAAAAATCACTTATTTTAATACAATTTAAAGAATTTTTGAATTTATTTAATGTGTTTGCATTTACAGTACTATGTATTTGGTAAGGCGTTCCATACTTTTAATACACGATTTGCAAAAAAATATTTCCGCAAGTCAATATTGTTGTAAGCTAATGGTTTAAGTGTCAATTCGTGTTTTCTTAAATTATAGCAATTTTTATCAATCTTAAAAAAATCTGAAAATTTTATATCGACTAATTGGTTCAAGATTTTATATACCATAACAAGATCGTTTTTTAAACGCCTGCATTCTAGAGATTCTAGAAACAAATATTTAAGTCTAGATTCATAGTTTTGATAGGGTAAATTAGTTTTAGAAAAGATTGCGCGGGTGACATATTTTTGTACTTTTTCAACGTATTTTATATCCTTTAATAAATAGGAACTCGAAACTGGAGTGTCACTTTCCAGGACAGGCCTAATAAAAGTCTTATACGCACGTAAAATGAAAAAAGGGTTCAGAGTTTTAAACGACCGAAAAATTAGATTAGCTCGTGAATATGCTTTAGCTGTAATTTGGGAACAGTGCTTGGAAAATTTTAAATTCTCTGTTATACAAATTCCAAGGTCTCGTACTTCTTTGGCTGGTGTAATTTCAATGTTGGAAAGTTTGTAATTTGCTTTATCTATTGATTGATTTTCAACTGACAAAACACAGCATTTATTAAATGCAATTTTTAATTGCCAGTCTTGGGACCATTTTGAAAAATTGTTGAGACTATCAATAAAATCTTCATTGTCATTATTTTTGCGTGCAAAATAGAATTTTCCATCATCGGCATACAACTTTATTTTACATGAGCCTTTGACACAATTCACAATGTCGTTTATTTAAATAAAAAAAAGTATTGGGCCTAAAATGGAGCCCTGAGGCACACCGGATTTGATTAAAATTGGATCAGAAAATGCGCTTCCTACAGCTACAACCTGTGAGCGGTTAGACAAAAAACTATTTATCCATTGTAAAAGTTCGTAATTTATACCGTAAACTTTAAGTTTAGCTAGTAATTTGGAGTGGCAAACATTTTGGTAGGAATATTTTAGTTACCTGTTTAACTAATAATCTTATTGTCTTTTGTATAAATCTAAAGTACTTGGGGGTAAATATATTCTACCCCTACGTCATCTGGATCTGAGAATCATTTAAAATCCAAGTACAAAGATAAAGCAAAAAAAATTTTTGCAAGAAACCAAGAAAAAAGTGCTGCAGTAAAAAGACAAAAAACTAATAATTTGAACCAAAGTTTAGATATGTTTGTGAATCCTAACACATCAGCACCATTATACAATAAAGCGGGTGAAAAATACAAAACATTTTTAAGTAAGCAATACGTCAGAAAAACATAAGTTAACTTAGCAATGAACTATTTTTTTATAAACAATTTCTTGAATTTCAACTATATTATATAATCTGTCCAGCCGTCTCATAAGTACTGTTTAACATAAGGAACTGGCAAAAAACCAATAAAATGTGGAAGTAGTTAATTATTAACTCTGTAAAAAAGTATTTTAAACGTTATGAATTTAAATTTTTAGTTCCAATAAGACTTTCATATAATTATATATTTAATTAAAACATTACCTACTTAACTACCTACTTAACTACTTACTACTAAATTACCTAGTTCAAAAATTTTAAGTAGTTAACTACCTACTTACTACCTACTTGTAATTTGATTTAACTACTTAACTACCTACTTATAAATTTAAAAGTAGTTAACTACCTACTTAACTACCTACTTTGATTTTTGGCTAACTATCCCAACACTAGTGTGGCGCTGCCGTGCCACCGATAATTCATTTATAATAAAAATAAAAAATAATAAGAAGAAAAGATGAATTTAAATTACCAAATTTACTCACGTTGTTTTATTATAGTTAGTGCGGTGCAGTGGCGCTCCAGACAAAGTTCAACTACGTTCTCTAAATATAGTTTGCGCGATGGTGTGCGCCAATGATTGCACTTATAATTTTCAAAATAAAAATAATAATAAGATGATGATGATGAACATGAATTACAAATTTTACTCACGTTCTCGAAGTATAGTTGGCGCGGTGCCGTGGGCTAAATTGCAGTGTGGCACCCCCGCACCACCGATGATTGGAATTGTATTTTTTAAAATATGAATAATAATATAATAAAAAGAAAAAGATGATAAACATAAATTACAAAATTTACCAGGTGCTCTAGTTATAGTTGTCGCGGTGTCGTGGGGCTAAATCGCAGTGGGCGCTCCTGCACCACCGATGATTGCAATTATTTTTTTGGAATAAAAACTATAAGAAGAAGATGAGAAACATAAATCACAAATTTTCTTCATATTCTCTGATTATATAGTTGGTGCGATACCGCAGGGTTAAATCGACGCGTGAACGATGAAAGAATATTGATTTTAAGATAATGAGCGTTCGAATTATATTAATAAATAGAAGAAGATGAACATAAATTACAAAAGTTTCTCCCAACGTTCTCTAATTATAGTGTGCACGGTGCTGTTTTTTCAATTGACATTTCATAAGACTAAAGAAAAAAGGCAACAGTTCTGTGCAATTAGTTCAACGTATAAACAAATTGGTTCCCAGAAATTTCGTGTTCTACATTACGTCTTTCAACATCTCGCCTTCTACAATACAACTCGTCTTCGGAAAGCTCGTCTTTTAAACGTCTCGTTCTCGGAAAACTCGTCTTTTCAATACGATTTTGTAAACGTAGTTTTAAAAGACGAGTTTCTCGTATTTTTCAACTTAAACAATGGATCGAAAACATGTTTTTCCTAAGCCTAAGCAAAACCTAAAATTAAGTTAAATTTTATCATGATAAATTTTTTTTCAATGATTGTTTAGAAAAACTGAGAACCTAAGCGAAACCTAAAAATTAAGGAAAATTTTATTGTAGTAAATTTGTATTTAATAGTCTGTTTTTTTTTTAAATTGAAGAATAAAAACCTTATTATTTTCCTAAGTCTAAGCGAAACCTAAAAATCAAGCAAAACTTTATGGTTTGTACGGAAACTCGCCTGGTTGAGATACGTTTATAAAATCGCATCCAAAAGACGAGTTTTCCGAAGAAAAGATGTGTAAAAGATGAGATGTTTAAAGACGAAATGTAAAAGACGAAACTTCCGGACACCGGGATAACCTATTCTCACCGGTGATTATACACACAACACTTTGCCGGTGATTGAAAGTAGATGGACACCTTATGAAATAGACGACTACTAACAGGGGCATTCTAAGCCTAAGCCTAAGCCTAAGCCTTTATTGTGTATTTTACAAAAAATAGGCGGGGATTTGGGCATTTTTCAAGTATAACCCATTTAAGTGGTCACCGGAAAGATGGATTGTTTAAAACTGTTATTTTTCTAATAAATTATTGTGATAAAACTTACAAATAGCATTTATCGTGAACTTTAGACCTTAATTTCCCTAAGCAACCTAAACAAAACCTTAAAATCAAGCTAAATTTAATGTTTTGTTTGATTTTCAGGTTTTGCTTAGGTTGCTTAGGAAAACTAAGGCCTATATTCCAGGATTCAGGTTGTTTATGAGTTTTATTATGATATTTTTTTAAAATTTATCACTTTGTCTAAGATTTATTAAAAAAATAATATTAATTTAATGGGTTGTTTTTGAAAAATAACGGTTTTAAATAAGTAGTTCGTCCATGTTTAAAGTAGTCCATCCTGCATTTTCTTTCCGGTGACCACGTAAATGGGTTATACTTAAAGAATGCCCTAACAGGAAGGCAAATAAAGCTGGCACGCTAGGCACACAGGCGCGTCAGGAACGTCAGGATGGCCTTTTAGCGTAGAAGTTCCTAAGCCTAAGCGAAGCCTAAAAAACAACCTAAACTTTATAAAATAGCTGCGTGGAGAACGTTTCGATTGTTTTTAGGCTTTACTCAGGCTTAGATTTAGAAACGCGTACTAGGCGGCAAGCGCTAAAAGACACCTACGCACCAACGCACCGACCGAGGGGTGAAAGCCTCTCTTGTTACTAAAATTTAGACCTTAATTTCCCTAAGCAACCTAAGCAAAAGCTTAAAATCAAGCTAAATTTAATGGTTTGTTTGATTTTAAGGTTTTGCTTAGGCTGCTTAGGGAAACTAAGGTCTACACTCCACGATCCAGGTTTTATCTTGACAAAATTTTTAAGTTTACGTGTTTTTTTTAAGATTTATCAAAAAACTATTTTATTTTAATTAATTGTACTTGAAAAATAACAGATTTAAACTGTTAGTTCGTCTTTACCTAAAGTAGTCCATGTAATTAAATGGGTTATACTGGCAAACACGGTAACGGTACTTTAGAGCCGGAACGAGGGGACTTTAGAGCCGAGGGTCTTTAGAGCCGCAGTCTGGGACTTTAGAGCCGTATTGGAGGGACTTTGGAGCCGTAATGTACCTTTTGTGTTCAGAAAATTCATAAAAAATTAAGGGACTTTAGAGCCGAACAAATTTTGTCAAAGTTGGTTAAATTACGTCATTTCCATACAATATATCACTGAAATTAGCCAAATTTTAAGTTGTAAAAGTTTTTAAAGCTTTCTACAATACTTTTAAAACCTTTTGGTGTCCGGAAAGAATATTTTCGGCATAATATCTTCCGAAATAAATTTTTTTTTTATTTAAGCAGTAAACTAAAGGAATTTCAATAGTTTTAAGCTTTTTTTAGATTTTTATCTTGATTTGTAGGTTTCGCTTAGGCTTAGGAAAAATAATGTTTTTTGTCTTAAATTTTTATTGCAACATTTTCTAAAATAAAACATCTTTGATATTTATCATAACAAATGTTTTAATTTAAAAACTAAAAACCGTGAATCTTAACCCTTAACCATGCTCTATATTCACATGTAAATGTTTTAATATTACTTGTATATTGTTTTACTATTGTTTGCAAACGCATTTTTCATTTCGGCTCTAAAGTTCCTGCTGCGGCTCTAAAGCCCCAGGTCCGGCTCTAAAGTCCCGACTCTAAAGTCCCTCGGCTCTAAAGTCCCCAAACCGCAAACACTAAATTCCACCGACTCCGACTCCGTCCAAAATCTACCGTAATCTACTGTAATTTTTATTATTATGCTAATTTTATTCTAAGCGTAAGCCTAAGCTTAACCTGCACATCAATATATAAATTGCAGAAAATTGAAGGAGAATCCGAATTCAAGACGTGGAATTTAGTTTTGTGTTTATACCAAAACCAACTGGCACTGGCATTCCCACCCACAGTAGCTTCATATCTTTGTATCAGCCTGTTACTATGTCATTAAATAAATCAATAAAAAAAAAAATACAAAACCAAAAATTACAAGTAATAATTATAAAAAAAACCTAAAACTTTTAAATTCTGTTAAAGCAAATTCAAATTTTGTGAAAAATGGGCAAAACAAAAATATGTAAAACAAGTTAAAAAAAGAAAAATTTAAAAAAAAAAAAAAAAAAACACGCCCAAAACCCTCCCGCATTTACTGACTAACTAAAAACCCCAAATAATATTAAAAAAAGACATAAACGTGACCGTACTGTACACTCTACACTCTTCTTCACCAAAAAAACAAAAAAAAAAACAAAAAACAAAAAAACAAACTAAACTTAGATTTTAATTTGTTTTTTAGGCTTTCCTAAAACAACTAAGGACACCTCATTCTTCATCATGATTCTTCCTTATTATTATTTTTATTATAAAAATATTTTTACGTTTTCTTTTTATTACTAAGATATATCCAAAAACTATTTTATTATAATTAATAGTACATGAAAAAAAAGCACTAACACTGTTAGTCTATCTAAACCAAAAGAGTCCATGTAATTAAATGAGTTACATTGGCTAACCCAATTCCCATGGACCAAGGACCAACATGGGACCCACCTTAAAGGACAAAACATTACATTAAAATAAAAACAACACTTAAAAGTTCTTATCACCCAGTTGTCCTAACCTAACCCTAACCTAACCCAAAGCCCAAACCATACATTTTAAAAAGTAACAACTAACTATTTTTTTTTACTTTTAAATAGATTAACTAAATCCCTGAGTCCATGGAGACATGTGTTTAACTTGAAAAATCACATAACATATATACTTCATACAAAACAACAACCAACTATCAACCACATCAAAACACCGAAAGACCTAAGCAACACAAACACACCCACAAAACAAACAAACTAAGCAACCAACAAAAACCACCAAAACAAAAAAAACACACACACAAAAACAAACAACAAAAAAAAAAAAAACAACTTCAAAAATGGCGGCCCACAATACAAGGAAGTTCTCAGTCAACGCTGAAAATGAACAGCTCCGTGCTCGAGTGTCCGAACTGGAATTAGAACGAGATCAGCTGCTGGTTCGTATTGAAAAGTTGGAGGCTGTCTCAAAAACGTCTAGCGGAATTGACGAGGAGTCCATTGCCAAAATTTGTTCCCGTGTAATACAGGAACTCCTGCCTTGGATGGAAGAGCGCATCAAAAGATCTGAAGTGCTACGAGAACATGCTACTCTAGCAGTTGTGGCTGGTTTGCAAGAATCCAACACAAAAGAGGAGGATTTTGAAAAAGCCAAGAATCTCTTCAAGGAAGCAATCAACAGCACTGAAGATGCTGAAAGCCATAGTGTTGTGGATTGCTTCCGAATAGGAAAAATGGATTCAGAAAAGCCAAGATTGCTCAAAATCCGCTTCAACAATAATAACATTCGCAACAGATTTGTTCGATCCAATGGTAAGCTGCGCAAGACTGAACATTTCAAGAATATCTATGTGCGACCTTCTTTGAGCAGTGAGCAGCGAAGAGAACAAATCCCTCTTCTTGCTAAAGCCAAGCAACTACGCATATCTGAAGAGAGAAAGATTTTTGTGCGTTACACTGACTCTGGTGATCCTTACTTATTTGACCAGGATAAACAGTGCATGCTTGAAATTAAGGGCTCTAACAAAAATCTAGAATAGGAATCAGTGCAACCCAGTTGCAAAGTTTTCAAAAAAGAGTCAAAATATATATTAAATCGTGTTAAAAAAAGTTCTTTAAAATTAACATCAATGAATGTAAGATCTATATTAAGTCATCTGGATGAGTTTGAGCTCCTAATTTCAGGAGCTGACATTAATTATGGTATACCTGATATTTTGATGATTCAGGAGTCCTGGCTTAATGAAGATATTCCCAATCAACTTCTAGTTAAAAACTATGATTTTAATATAGTTAGGAAAGATAGAATTCATACAAAAGGGGGAGGCATTTTTATTCTGATTAATAAACAAATTAAGTATAACCATGTATTAGTCTGTGAAAAATATAAAAATCTTGAAGCACTGGCAATTGATCTTATTATTTCAAGTAGTAAAATCCGTCTCATTAACATATATAGACCCCCAAACATAAAAGCTGAAGAAGATTCTTTGTTGTTGGAGTTTATAAAAACCTATATAAGTAATCATACACATACAACTGTCTTAGTTGGTGATCTAAACTTACCAGGAATTAAGTGGGACACAAACTCTATACTTAGCAATTCACAAAATGAAACTAAATACTACACAACATTTATAACATTAGGACTTTCCCAAGTTGTGTTAAAACCATCACGAGGTAAAAATTTTTTAGATATAATTCTGTGTAATGATCCAGAAATTTTTAATGAAGTTAAGCTGGCAGTAAATTTTGGTAATTCAGATCATGCTGTAATATGCAGTGAAATTAACTTAAATTTGTATGATGAAAGCAATTATTATAAAAATGACCTTTTGGTACCGGACTTTAAAAATGCTGATTATAACAGCATTGCATTATTTCTTGCTGCTCAAAACTGGGATTTAAATTTTAAATATTTGAATTCAGTCCAAGAATACTGGGATTGTTTTGTAAAAGTTATTACTGACTGTATAATCCTACATGTACCATTAGTAAAAAAGTATAAATCACATAATAAAAAGAAATGTCATTATCCTAAATATATCATAAAACTCCAAAATAAAAAGAAAAGATTATGGAAATTTAGGAACATAAATAAAAATTTTAAACATGAATTCAAAAAAGCCTCAAATGAATATGCAAAAACTGTAAAAAAGTTCAATTCAAACTTAGAGGAAAATGTGCTAAAATCACATGATATTGGATATTTCTTTAAATATATAAACAAAAAACTTAAATCCAGAGAAACTATTCCCCCAATAAAATGTGAAGATGGTAGTTTTGCAACTGAAGATTTTGAAAAAGCAAAAATTTTTGGTGAATACTTTAGCACCGTTTTTACTAAAGACAATCATAAACTGCCAATTTTTGAGCCACAACAAAACCAAAAACTTGATAATATAAATTTTAGTGTAAAAGATGTTCTAAAATTTTTAAAAAAATTACCCAACAAACTATCTCGCTCCCCTGATGGCATACCAGCTTTATTTCTAAAACGCCTAGCAAAAGTTATAGCTGAGCCTCTTTCAAAAATATTTCAAAAATCATTTAGCACTAGTAAACTACCACATGAATGGAAAATCGCCTTTACCACACCTGTACACAAAAAATGCTCAAAATGTCAAAAAGAGAACTATCGTCCAATCTCACTTACATGTTTTTGTTGTAAAATTATGGAGCAAATTGTAAAGTTTGAGCTTTCTATCTTTTTTGTTAACATATTGTCTAACTTTCAGCATGGTTTTAAAGATAAAAGCTCAACAGTTACACAACTTTTAGACTCCTATAATGATTGGACTTTAGCTGTCAATGACAAAAAATCAGTGGATGTAGTATATTTGGACTTTGCAAAAGCTTTTGATACTGTATCACATCAAAAACTTTTGTATAAACTTAATAAATATGGAATCTCAGGTCGATTGTTAAAATGGATAGAAGCTTTTTTAACTAACCGAGAAATGAAAATTCTAATAAATGATACCCTTTCTCCATCTTACCCAGTTAATAGTTCAGTACCACAGGGTTCAGTTCTAGGACCTTTTTTGTTTTTAGTTTACATAAATGATATTGTAGACTGTGTTAAAAATTCTGAAATTAGACTGTTTGCTGATGATGCAAAAGTCTATATAAGCTATGATGAAAACAATGATAACAGAATAAAATTACAAGATGATCTGAATAGAATTGCTTTATGGGCAACTGATTGGCAGCTTAGTCTGTCTGAACATAAGTGTGAAGTGTTAAATATAAATCGCCAGAAAAATATAATTAAGATGGATTATTACTTAAATAATGAGAAATTGCCAACAACTAATCTAGTTAAAGACCTTGGTGTTTATTTTTCTGCTGATTTAAAGTTTTCAACTCATTGCCAAAAAATAGCTTCCAAGGCTATGAAAACAGTCAATTTAATTTTTAGATGTTTTAAATCCAATTCTATAAAAAATTATTTAACTGCATACAAAAGTTTCATACGGCCTACTATTGAATATGCAAGCGTGGTCTGGAACCCCTATATGATGAAAGATAAATATATTTTGGAAAAAGTTCAACGCACATTTACCAAACGAGTCTTTAGAGTTTGTAAATTAAAAGATGCCAGTTACGAAAACAGATTAAATATATTAAATCTTGAGTCTTTAGAAAAACGCAGAGAAAGAAATGATATGATAGTGACATATAAAATTATAAATGATCTTTTAAGTTTAAAAAGTAACAAATACTTTGTGTTTAACACAAATCATACTAGAGGTCACTCAAAAAAAATTAAAGTTGAGCACTCTAGGATTAATTGCAGAAAATATAGTTTTTTTAACAGAGTTTCAAATAAATGGAATTGTCTAAATGAAAGTCAAGTGAGCGCTCCTTCGTTGCACTCTTTTAAGAAATCTCTATTAAAATAAACCTGAATACAATGACTAAATGAAGAGCTTTAAGTATCTAAAGCCTTTAGTCATTTTTTTCTAGTAAGTCCGGGCTTCTGTTGTGATACATTTTATTGCTACTGCTGATTTTTTTTTTGTTTTTGGTGTTTATGTAATTTGTAATCCAACTGGGTTGCAATTTTAGATAATAATATTCTATTTTGCTTGTAACTTATCTTGCTAGAAAAATAAAATCTTAAATCTTAAATCTTAAAACATTGTTATCTTTTGTATATACAATAGAAAACCCGAAGCATATTTATCCCGCAATGATTATCGCATTGCATAATTAGCTCCAATTGTTATGTAACTGTTTTAATATTACTTGTATGTTGTTTTACTACTGTTTGCAAACGCATTTTTCATTTCGGCTCTAAAGTCCCTGCTGCGGCTCTAAAGTCCCGGCTCTAAAGTCCTTCGGCTCTAAAGTCTCCAAACCCTTGAAGAATGCCGAGAATTCCAAAAAACAAACATAAATAAAAAACATGTTTCTAGGTCAATTTTGACCTTGCGATCTGAATTTTGGGCATTAGAAAGCGATTAAACTACCCTTTAAGATAATAAGTGATGTTTTATAGTCAAAAAATGACCTTTTTTAAGGTACATTTTATGCTGTAAAAAAAAAAAAAATTTTTAGTGCTTTAACCAATATAAACAAATATTTGTTAGATTTCCGAGAACCTAGCGGTTCTAAAATTGTTTTTACTTTTTTTCTGGTTTTCATCAATTTTGTATAGCAACCGCTTAAAAATGTCTCAAAATTCAGTCGTGAAAAAAATAAAATTTAAAAAATGGGATTATTTAATAAAAATGCCTCATAATACAATTTAGCTTGATTTTTAGGCTTTGCTTAGGCTTAGAAAAAATAAATCTGATTAAAAATCTGATTAACTTGTCCGGGTTTACTAACACCGTGCTAGCCCCCGAATATACCGTAGTTTACACGGTGTAGTATACACCGGATACACATACACGGTGTATACGGGTCAGTCGCAATTCCCCAGTAGTCCTATTTCCCCAGAAAATTTTTAGTCCTAATTCCCCATAACAAATTCCCAATTCCCCAGAACGCGGTCTCGATTCCCCAGAACGCGGTCTCGATTCCCCAGAAAGCGGTTTCGATTCCCCAGAACGCGGTCTGGATTCCCCATAAAGCGGTCTCGATTCCCCAGAAGCACATCTTATACAGTTGGCGTTTCATATTCAAAATCATTGGTTTTCTTTAACACTTTTTTTACTATTTTTGATATAACTTTTGTTTTATTGTTATACCAAAAATATATAATATACCGAAAAATGTGCAACTCCTATATAAAAAAGTACAGAAAAGGTGGCCTTTATAATGAGCTTCTCCATTTAAATGACACTCTCCACTATAATGGCATAGTAGCCATTTTAATTCGGCGAATTAAAATGGAGAGGAAGCTATTATAATAGCCATTTATTGACTTAATTTCACTTCATATATACTCACAAGTCTAATACTGTCCGGGCCGCACGAGTTTCCCCGTGTTGGTTTAATACTGTCCAACACGCAGAATCTCGTGCGGCCCGGACAGTATTAGACTTGTGAGTATATATGAAGTGAAATTAAGTCAATAAATGGCTATTATAATAGCTTCCTCTTCATTTTAACTCGCCGAATTAAAAAGGCTACTATGCCATTATAGTGGAGAGTGTCATTTAAATGGAGAGGCTCATTATAAAGGCCACCTTTTCTGTACTTTTTTAAATAGGAGTTGCACATTTTTCGGTATATTATATATTTTTGGTTATACTAGGTGGTTTTTATTGCTTCTAAGTATTTTTTCAAGTTCTTCCTAAATTTTATTACTAAATAATATTTTAGGAGTTTTGCAATACTAAAAAATAAAGCATAAGAAATAAAACAAGCATAATTATCATAAAAATTGTGCTTAATACAATTAATAAAACATTTAACAAGAAAAAAGTTTTCACTCTTTAATTCAAAGAGCACACTATTAAATACAAAGTTTTGCTTAATTATTAGGTTTTGCTTAGACTTAGACTCGCAGTTATTTGAAACAAATCATTTAATATAAAAGTTTATCATGATAATATTTAGCTTGATTTTTAGGTTTTGCTTAGGCTTAGGAAAAAAGTTTTCAATCCATTGTTTAACTTAAGTCGAAAAATACAAGAAACTTGTCTTTTAAAAAGTACGTTTACAAAATCGCATTCAAAAGACGAGTTTTCCAAAGACGAATGTTTTAAAAAGACGAGTTTTCCGAAGAAGAAGAAGAGATGTTGAAAAACGTAACGTAAAAAACAAAACTTCCTAGAAGCTTCTGCTACTACTAAATTTATCTGGGGAATCGAGACCTTTTCTAAGGATTTTATCACTGGGGAATTGCGACTGCTTACTGGGGAAATGGGAATGGCTTCTGGGGAAATAGGAACGGCTTTTGGGGAAATAGGAATGTCTGGGGAATCGAGACTCTTTACAATAGGCAAGCACTGAAAGACACCTACCACACCTACTACACCTACTACACCGACCGACCTAAGCAACCTAAGCAAAGCCTCAAAATCAAACAAAACATTAAATTTAGCTTGATTTTAAGGTTTTGCTTAGGTTGCTTAGGGAAATTTTTAGTAACAAGAGGACCTTCACCCCTCGGTGTTTTGCTTAGCTTAGGTTCAGATAAAACTTGCTAACAGATTTGTGCACTGCCCCCCGGGATTTTATTGGGGGGGGGGGCAATTCCAAAACGGGGGGAGAGCACGGGGGGCAACTTTTTTGAAACGGGTGGGGGAGCAAGCAGGGGAGAAAAAAAGGAACAAAAAGGCAAAATTTAAGTAATAATAGGTCTAAAATGGCTTAAAAAGCATTGAAATAGGCTAAAAACTTCAAAAATTTTGCGATGATGGCGTCGTATTAAGTCAAAAGTGGCGCCATAATTTTTGGGTACTTTTCATTGTTGGGCGGGGGCATAGGTGTTTTTGGGGGGGACAGAGGGGTGCACCCCCCCCCTAGAGCCAAAATTTTGGACCCCCCCTAGAAAAAATTCAGGGGGGGCCCCCTCCCCCCCCCAAATCTCGAGAGCGGTCCGGCCTGACCCCCACTAGCGAAGCTGACCCCCCTCCCCCCCCTCCCGACCAATTTGGAAGTATATTTTTTTATTTACTGTCAAAAACCCGGGTTTTTAGTTAAAAACAGTGTTTAAATACACTTTTTAGGCCTAAATAGGCTGTTTTAATACATAAAATTCAATATTAGACCTAAAAACACTTAAACTATTGAGTTAAAAAAATTTTGCTAAAAAATTGGACCCCCCTGACCTCCCCCCCCCTAAATTTGAAATTTCGCACCCCGGGTCGACCCCCCCTAAAACGCTCGGGGGGGTCCGGACCCCCCTGGGACCCCCCCCCTAAAAATTTTTGGCCTTCCAGCCGGGGGTGGACCCACCCCCCCCCTAGCGGACCCGACCAAAAACACCTATGGGCGGGGGGACACAACCACTAATAGTCCGGGTGGGACCAATTCAAGACCATGCACAGGTTTGTGCTAACAAACAGTAACAATTTTTTTAGTTATATCTTAAGATTTGAGAAAATTGATAAAATAAAGCAAAAATTTATCCTAAATTTATTCATGTCATCTAAAATTAAAAATAAAAAAAAATGTTGCAAAGCATATTATTTTTATGGTCAAATAACACAACTTCATAGTCAATTTTTACACTTTGTGGTCGATTTATCCATGGCCTCTTCAGAAAGATCTATTAACATGACACTACTTTATGGGAAATTTGTAATAATTTATTGTGTTTGTTTAGATTATAAAAATCTTCCAACGTCCGCTTTATCAGAGAGAATGCTAAAGCGGGCGTGGTGTAAGCTGCTGGGAATTTCTCCGCCGACCTTCTGCTTGCGCCAGGCGCTGCGCAGCATTGGCTGCGTGGCTATGCGACAATGGAACACGCAGGCCTCATTGCGTCTGCGCCGCATGTCCCAGTTCATAGAACTGTACAAAGGCCTATACAACGAACAGACCGTCCGCGGACTCATTATCAACTGGGCCACTCGTTTTTGGCGGCGAAAAATGACCCTATTTCCCCGCTTCTCGCTAATGGCCTCCGCGGTGTTTTCCTTCCACGAACAAGGCATTTCTGACGACGAAATGCAACGGTAAGATGATTCAGTATTGAATTAACTTTTCGATAAGTTCCATATGCATAAGGATTGATAATCAGATAATAATCAGAAATGTGGTCATGCAAACCTGTGTACTGCCCCCGGGGTTTTATTGGGGGAGGGCGCAATTTCAAAATGGGGGCACGGGGGCAACTTTTTTGAAACGGGGGGCAATAAAACTGGGGAGCAAGCAGGGTAGAAAGAAAAACAAAGAGAAAAAAGAAGGAGAAAGGGACCAGAAAAAGCGAAAGTAAGGTAAAAATGGTCTAAAATGGCTTAAAATGCATTGAAATAAGCTAAAAACTGCAAAAATTTCGCGATGATGGCGTCATAATAAGTCAAAAATGGCGCTTTAATTTTAGTAATTTTTCATTTTTGGGCGGGGGGGGAGTAATCCTCCAATAAAGCGAGGGGGGGGGGGGGGTAAATCCTCCAATAAAGCGGGGGGGGGGCGGGGCATTTCCAAACCGTGCAAAGGCCTGGTAATGATTGGACTACTTGGGCTCGAGTCAATAAGCAATTAAAACAGCGCAGAGCAATTTACTTAACAGCAGCGCCAAATAGGAAGGATACAATACTAACCCTCTTGTCCTTTGTTGTTGCATTACCTGAAACTTATCTTCCCTATGCAGATTATACAAAGGGCTAGAGCAGGCGCTGAGACAAGCCAGGAGGGGCAAAAAAATTTCACCCCTATGATTGAGACTCTTCGTCCAACATTAATAACAATGTTGGCAACCTTTACCGCTAGTGTTCACTGCGCGCAGTGTTCACCCATTCCGAGGTCTTAGCTAAAGGATTTTAAGTCGCCGCCTGATTTTGATCTTACATTTAACGTCGTACATGAGCAGCATAGGTGTTCCTGCAAGGCCAGTGGTATAGACTCCACACACTGGAGCTGCATTTGTCCACTAGTTTGCTAGATGGAAGACTGCCATGCGTAGCCGACGTACAACAATAATCACTCTAGCCATGCCAAGCTGGACTCATTTCTATAAAGAAAAGATCCAGCAACCAGGTCCAGATGGTTGGTACCCATAGGCCCGTTGGGTGCTTCAGCACGGTCCTGGTGGCTTAATGGCACCCCTCCTATCCTGACCCCCATTATGTAAAAAAGTTAGATGCTCTAATATTTAAAAAAAAGGAAAAACCAATGAGATTTTATATTTGAGTAAAAATTAACATAACTGATTGGTGATATGGGTGAGAAAGGGGGAGGCAGGGTGACCTGCACGTGCACCCCCTCCCCTAGTCTCGAAATTTTGGGAACCCCCCCTCCAAGTGGCGTAGGCAGAATTTCATTTCGGAGGTGGCGGTCTGGGGGGAGAAAAAGTGCGACAAAAGCGGCGCACAGCGCCGCCTGCGCTGCGTAGCGGCGCCAGCCGACGCGAAGTTTCGGCCGAGGGGTTTGATTGGGGGGTGTTCCCCCATCCGCCGGAGGCGAATTTTTTTTTAAAATATGCACTAAAAACTGCTTAAATGTTTTCCCCTGGTGTTTGCGTGAACATACATTTTACTTTTGTTTTTTTTACCTAATTTCTGAACAATTATGTCTGATCTTCAAAATTATCAGGCGATGAAATTTTATATAACACTACTATCTATTTTTTGATGTCTTTAAATTTTGCGAATGAGTTTGGTATACATAGATGAACAAGGGGGAATAGGGTGGGGTCCATTCCCCCCATAGCCTCGGAATTTTGGGGTCCTCCCTAGAAAAAAATCCAGGGGGCCCCTCCCCCCAGTTTCAAATTTTTTACCCCTGACCCCCCTCTAGATTTTGAAATTTGACTCCTCCTTCCTTCTCAAGAAAATTTTAAGTACTTTTTTATTCTAAATTTTATTGCAAAAACGTGAATTTGTAACACAAATTTATGTTTTTACACCCTTTTTATACCTAAATATTGCTTTTTATTCAATAAAATGTAGTATTATCTCATAAAAAAACTATTATTAAATATTTAATGGTTTAAAAGTATTTTCATAGATGAACAAGGGGGGGGTCAGGGTGGGGTCCACCCCCCCTAGTCTCGAAATTTTGGGGGACCCTCTAGAAAAAAATCCAGAAGTGTCCCCCCTCCCTCCAAATTTTCGAATTTTTTACCCCTGACCCCCCCTCTAGATTTTGAAATCTGACCCCCCTCCCCTTTCGAGAAAATTTCAAGTATTTTTTTTATACTAAATTTTCTTCCAAAAACGTGAATTTTTTACACAAATTCATGTTTTTACACCCTTTTTATACCTGAATATCGCTTTTTATTCAATAAAAAGTAGTATTAGCTTATAAAAAAAACTATTATTAAACCTTTAATGGTTTAAAAGTATTTTGCTTTGGAAATTGGACCACACTTGACCCCCCTCTAGGTTTCAAAATCTTCCACCCTGGGTCAACCCCCCTAGAAAGCTAGGGGGGTTCGACCCCCCCTAGGACCCCCCTTCTAGATTTTGAAATGTCATTTACCCGGGATAAACACCCCCCTCTGGCTTTTTGACCGTGTTCATCTATGAGTATTTTGTTTCGGAAATCGGACCCAACCTCACCCCCCTCTAGGTTTTGAAATCTTCACCACCCCACCCCGGCCCCACCGCCCCCCCCGAAATTCCGGCGAAGCCGGATTTTTTCGAAGGGGGGACCCTTACGTTTTTTGTTTTGGGGAAATTTTTTTTCTTATATTTCGACTTTCCTATGCCTTCCAAAGCGTCAAAAAACCAAATTTTCCCCTTCGCGGGAGAAACAATACCTTTCCCCTCCCCCCATTCCCCCAAAAAACACAAAAAAAACAAACACCACAACCACCACAACACAAAAAAAAAAAAAAAAAAACAAACATTTTATTTATACTCCCCTGGAATTAAATTTCTGTGTTTTTGCGCCTTTTTTCCCCCGGGGGGCTCTGCCCCCCGCCCCCCCGGGCTCTCCCCCGCTGGGGGGCTCTCTCGCCCCCCCAGACCCCCCCTTTCTGGCCGCCCCCCGCCCCCTCAGGGGTCGTCTCTACCCCCCCGACCGCCCCCCCCGAGACCCGGGCCGCCCGCTAGAAGAGGGGGCTAGGACCCCCCTTCTAGATTTGAAATTTCATTTACCCGGGGTAAAAACCCCCCTAGCTTTTTGACCGTGTTCATCAATGATGGTGTAAAATATAATAACAAAAAATATTACTGATAATATTAATTTTACTGTGTATATATAAATCTGAATTGGGAAAATTTTTTATATTGATTAATTTCTGATTTTAGAATGCACTAAGATTTTGTATTAAATTTTTTTTACTCAATATTTGAAAAGTAAAAAAAATTATACAATCTGCCACGCTTCACCATGGGGGGGGGGAGGTGGAAAAGCGGACAACCCCACAAGTGTAAAAACCGTTGTTAATGGGTTTAAAACAGCCGTTATAAAACCTACATATCTTAATATATGAGTTTTAACATCTATATAGTATTGCCAGACCTGTGCACGATTTAAAATGCCCCCTGCTTTATTGGAGGATTTGCCCCCCCCACCGTTTTATTCACCCCCCCCCGCGGAAAAATGAAAAAGTACCCAAAAACTATGAAGTCATTTTTTACCTATTATGACGCCATTAATCATTATTGCAAAATTTTTGCAGTTTTTAGCCTATTTCAATGCATTTTAAGCTATTTTGGACCTATTTTTACCTTTTTTTTTCGCTTTTTTGTCCCTTTTTTCCCTTTTCCTTTCTTTTTTTCTTTTTTTTCTGTATTTTTTCGCTTTTTCCCCCTGCTTGCCCCCCGTTTTATTGTTCCCCCCCGTTACAAAAAACGTGCCCCCCGTGCGCCGTGCCCCCCCGTTTTGGAATTGCCCCCCCCTCCGTTTAAACCCCGGGAGAGGGGGCAGTGCACAGATCTGGTATTGCCATTCAGTATCTGAGGCAAAGGCACATGCCTTAGCTATGTATTGAATGGTACAATCCATCGAAATTAAAAAAAAAGAATAATGTACGCTTCCCGTGAAGCGGGGAAAATTTCAGTTTTTTTGGGTATTTTTATGTTTTTGGAACGTATCAGAAATGTTTCTGAATTTATATATAAAGAAAAAAAATTTTCCCCCAAAATTCAAAAAACGTAAATGCCCCCTTACGAAAAAATCCGGCTTCGCCGGTTTTGGGGGGTGGGGGCGGCCGCCCCCCCCCCCTGGTTACGCCACTGCCCCCCCTAGACGATAATCTGCCCCCCTCCTTCCCCCAAATTTTCGAATTTTTAACCCCTGACCCCCCTCTAGAATTTGAAATCTGACCCCCTTCCCCCCTCGGAAAATAAATTTTCTTCCAAAAACGTAAATTTTCATTCCTTATTCATGCTTTTCAGACATGTGCACTGCCCCCCCCCCGGGGTTAAAACGGGGGGGGGACAATTCCAAAATGGGGGGCAACTTTTTTGAAACGGGGGGGGCAAGCAGGGGGGAAACAAAAAAAAGAGAAAAAAAAGAGAAAAAAAGAAGGGAAAAGGGAAAAAAGGGACAAAAAAGCGGAAATAAGGTAAAAATAGGTCTAAAATGGCTTAAAATACATTGAAATAGGCTAAAAACTGCAAAAATTCGCGATGATGGCGTCATCATAGGTCAAAAATGGCGTCATATTTTTAGGGTACTTTTTCATTTTTTGGCGGGGGGGGGCAATAAAACGGGGGGCAAATCCTCCAATAAAACGGGGGGGGGCATTTTCAGACCGTGCACAGGTCTGTGCTTTTACACCCTTTTTATACCAGAATATCAGTTTTTATTTAATAAAATGTAATATTATCTTATGAAAAGAACAATTATTAAAGTTATTATGGTTTAAAACTGTTTTGCTTTGGACACCGGACCCCACCTGACCCCCCTCTAGATTTCAAAATTTGCACCCCAGGTTGACCCCCCCTAAAAAGCTAGGGGGGTCCGGCCGGACCCCTCCTAGAATTTAAAATTCGATTTACCCCGGGTAACCACACACCATAGCTTCCTCGACCGATCTCACCTATGATTGGTGAAGAAAACTGTTACTGTCAAAATAAATACAGAATACTTGATGTTTTGCAGCGTAGAAAAACTTTTCAACGAATATGATGAAAATAGCGGGTCACATAATTTTTTTTACGACAAAGACCGACCATCTGGTTCAGGATTAAATCTAAAATGCGAAGAAGATGGAGAAAACTCTTGGGAAAGCATTATTGAAAGGCCCGATTTTAAAATGTGGCGTCGACCAGTTAAAGGTTTGTATAAAGTGTAAAAATTTATTCTTAGGTTCTAATTTTTTATTAAAATGTTTTTACCTCGTCTCGCTATAACAATATATAGACAAAATGACAAAGCTTTTACATTTTAGAATATTAAGTAAGTATAAAAATAATAATGTTGCACAGGTATAAAAAATACTACTAATATGCAACATAAAAGATTTACACTTTTCACTGCTTTTTATTTAGAAAATATCTGTCTAACTTATCTTAAAATGTTTTTAATGATTTTTCAGAAAGAATGCTGTTATTGCTGGTAAGCTATTCCAAAAATTTACAACACGGTTTGAAAAAGAATGTTCGGTTATACCAAGCAGACCTGTGCACTGCCCCCCCCCGGGGTAAAACGGGGGGGGGGACAATTCCAAACTGGGGGGGGGCACGGGGGGGCAACTTTTTTGAAACGGGCGGGCAAGCAGGGAGGAAAGAAAGAAAGAGAAAAAAGGAGATAAAAAAGAAGGGAAACGGAAAAAAGGGACAAAAAAGCGAAAATAAGGTAAAAATAGGTCTAAAATGGCTTAAAATACATTTTAATAAGATAAAAACTGCAAAAAATTCGCGATGATGGCGTCATCATAGGTCAAAAATGGCGTTATAATTTTAGGGTACTTTTTCATTTTTTCGGCGGGGGGGGGGGCAATAAAACGGGGGGAATTTCCAGACCGTGCACAGGTCTGTATCAAGCCTGCTTTTTTTAGATTTGGCTTAAAACCATTACCTCTTGTATTTATATTAGTGGAAAAAGTAAAAAAAAACTTTCTTTCTCAATATCAACAAAATTTTTCAAAATTTTAAAACAGGTGATTAAGTCAGTTTTGTGCATACGATGCTCCAATCTTTCAAGGCTTAACTTTATTATTATTTATGATTAGATAACATAATTAATATTATACTAAGCATAGTTTATGCATAGTTTAATTCTTCTGTTTTCATCATTTCATTGTGTTTTTTTTTCTCTTTTTCTATTTTTTTTCTTTTTTTTTTCATCAACAACATCAAATCTGCGACTTAATTGCCGCCAATATGAATCACAATTGTAACTAATTATCAATGAACATAGCTATCTGATATGACTTTAAAGGCTCAAAAAGAGCGCTTATTTAAGTCAGTTTTAAAACTTTTCTTGAATGCATCCAAAGAATTAACAGTTACTTGAGATGGGAGTAGATTGTTCCAAGGTGTAACAACCCTATTTGCAAAAGAAAATTTCCTTGCATTAATTAGGCAGACTTCCATTGCCAATTTAAATGGATGATCAGATCAGGGGTGGGCTGCAGGTTAAACTTAAAAAAATCATTGGCATCATTGGCTTGCACAATGTTTAAGCAATGGATAATTTTAAAGCACTCATATAAATCAATTTTGTCTCTTCGACCCTTTAATCTTTCTAAACCTAGGTAATTCAGTCTATGTTCATAACCAACAGGTAACAACTTGCATTTATAAAACAAACGTCTAGTGAAATTTTGTTGCAGTTTTTCCAAAATGTTTATCAGGAAAGGAAGAGCGCGGAGCGCTCTTTCCCTTATATTAAATGGGTTAAGTCACTGCGCGGTTAACCGTTGTTGATGGCGTCATCGAAATCAACAAAACTTTTAATAGTTTTTTAGCCAATTAAAAATCTAAACATTTTACATAACTAAAATATTACCCATATTTTTCTGATATTAAAAACCTAAAAATTTTTGCTAAACATACCTGAATTTCATACTAAAAAGCTTAATTTGTTTAACTTTTTTTTGTTTTTTTTTTTGGGGTCCCCCAAAAATTTTTTCCTGTGGTGAATATTTGGAGCTGATTTTTTGCACGTAGATGCTAAATTGCCCCCTTACCTGAATTTCATTCTTGAATATGCTCTATTGCCCGTAGTTAAACCTCTGTTCATGTGAAAAACGACCAGTTTTTTTCTAAGTTACGCATTAGGTACTGGGGTACTTGTGTGACACTTTTTTTCCTTACTGAATTACATATTAAGTAACTTCATTCAGTAATACACATTCTCTTGTGGTTATTTTTTTGGTTTAAATTATGATTTCTTACCTTTTTATAAAAATTATTAATTTTCAAAGGAAAGAGCGAAAAAATATCCTTACCACTAATTAGCAGCCATATGGCAACAATAAAAATATTTAAAAAAATAAAATGAAATAAATCTTGGGTGACGTGTGAGTGTGAGCGCTACGGGGTACAATGTTTCAATAGACGGAAATTTATCAAAATCAAAACAGAAAAAACTCTTTTTTTATATGGATTACTATGAAGCTACAATCACTTCAAAAATTTAATGCGAGAAAAGACTACTAGTCTGGGTAACCTCGTAAAATTGTATGGAACCTGGAAAAACCATTTACAATGGTGTGGTTTTGTTGTTTAAAAATAAACCATCAATCTAGAAAAATCAAGCACAAAACAAAAGTCCAAATAAAATTAATTTCCAAAAAAGTGATTAAATCAGGTCTAACTAAAAATATTTAAACAGAAGAAAAATATACTATTTTATATGGTTCTTTCAGGTTCCATACAATTTTACGGAGTTACCCAGACCTAATTTTTGTATAGTATACTGCTTAAAATTACATTGAAGTTTTGGATATGAAAATAATTGTATTCATATCATGAGGAGACCATGACGTTTCTTTTAAAAAGAGTAAATTTTTTAATGTTTTATATCTTTAATAAATGACATTGAATTCAATGCATTAAAAGGCGGAAATTCTAGCAAAAGACGAAACAAAGTTTCGAAAAAAGCCTTATATTAAATGGAATAGTATAAAGCTACATAAGACTAAAAACTAAATGCCAGAAAAGACTGAAACAAGTCTCTTTAAAACCTGTAAATTAATAATAGATTTTGTGAAATTTTCAGAAAAACAAAACCGAATAAAAACAATACGTGTAAAAGCTTTAGTTTGCGTTTTTTAACCATTAATAAAACTTAATTCACATAAATTTCTCTCAAAATGGATTAACTTTTACATGAGTTAACCAGCTGTAAATACCACAGTATTAGTTAAGTCACACGTCGTCAAAACGATACAAAAAAAGTATAACGCAAGCGTCACAATAACCATGAAAAATTTCTGTCAAAATAAGTTATCGCATTGCGCATTAAATTTTGTAATTTATCATTATTTTCGTATAAAGCAAAACGTACCGCCATATTAACGGCTTTTTAAAATCAAATATCAAGTTTTAAGTCCGAAAAACATTGAAAAATTCAGATTTAATATAAGGCGACTTTTTCTTTAATGTTTCTATTTATTACATAAAACAAATTAAATGTCAATGTATTTGTTAAATTAAAAGTCGCCTTATATTAAATCTGAATTTTTCAATGTTTTTCGGACTTAAAACTTGATATTTGATTTTAAAAAGCCGTTAATATGGCGGTACGATTTGCATTTGCTTTATACGAAAATAATGATAAATTACAAAATTTAATGCGCAATGCGATAACTTATTTTGACAGAAATTTTTCATGGTTACTGTGACGCTTGCGTTATACTTTTTTGTATCGTTTTGACGACGTGTGACTTAACTAATACTGTGGTATTTATAGCTGGTTAACTCATGTAAAAAGTTAATCCATTTTGAGAGAAATTTATGTGAATTAAGTTTTATTAATGGTTAAAAAACGCAAACTAAAGCTTTTACACGTATTGTTTTTATTCGGTTTTGTTTTTCTGAAAATTTCACAAAATCTGTTATTAATTTACAGGTTTTAAAGAGACTTGTTTCAGTCTTTTCTGGCATTTAGTTTTTAGTCTTATGTAGCTTTATACTATTCCATTTAATATAAGGCTTTTTTTTTGAAACTTTGTTTCGTCTTTTGCTAGATATCCTTTTGTAAATAAGGGTTCCAAGCTGCACTAGCATACTCCAGAATTGGTCTAACATAGGACTTATATGCTCTGAGAAAATTATTTCTAGAGTTTGATTTGAATGTTCTAAAAATTAGTGATTCTCATAGCTTTTTTTGCTGTGATTTCTCAGTGTTTAGAGAATTTCATATCATGGGATGTATAAACACCTAGGTCACGCACCAATTCTGTAGTTGCAAGTACGTTATTACCAAGCTTATATTTACAAATTAACTCTGCTATGATATTAAATATGAAGAACTTCACATTTGTGATTAGATAACTGCAGTTGCCAGTCTTGTGACCAGTTGTGTATTCTATCTAAATCTTGCTGAAGTCTCAAGGTTTGAATGTGGTAATCTTTAGATGAAGATTTTACAAACAACTTTATATCATCTGCAAAGAGTCTAATTTGTGAGAACTTAACACAATTAACAATATCATTAATATATACCAAAAATAAAAATGGACCTAAAACAGAACCCTGAGGAACTGAACTTCTTACAGGAAATGATTTGGATACTGAGTTATTAATTACAACTTTAATTTCCCGCCCAACTAAAAGTTGTTTTATCCATTTTAAAAATTTACTAGAAACACCATATTTTTCTAGCTTATATAACAATTTTTGATGTGACACAGTGTCAAAGGCCTTGGCAAAATCCAAGTAAATGACATCAATTAGAAATTTATCTTTTAGTGCTTGCGTCCACTCATTAAAAGTTTTCAACAGCTGTGTTATTGTAGAACTTTATGCCTTAAAACCATGTTGAAACCTTGACAAAATGATATGGAAAAAGACAAGCAGTTCTTCTTTGACAAGCTGTTCCATTAGTTTACAAGAAAAAGATGTAAGTGAAATTGGACGATAATTTTCTTTTAGGCTTTTAGTGCCTTTTTTAAACAGTAAGTTTAATAAAGCTATTTTCCAATCAAATGGTAATTCTCCAAAATCAAAAGACATCTGAAAGATTATTGCCAAAGGTTCAGCAATAACTTTAGCCAAGCGTTTTAAAAAGTAAGCTGAAAAACAGTCAGGTGTTCCGTATTTAGTCCTCATCCCTTAGTCCCTTAATAACCAAAGCTTTTAAGTTTTCCGCGTTCCTTTCTTTTTCTTTATTAAAGTTTGTCAAAACGGCGTAAAAGTCTTTCTCAGTAAGAACTGAGCTCATTTTAATGTATCGGCGTCTTGTTTTTTGTGTTGTTACGGGCTTCGATTCTCGGTCATCTTTAGCCTTGTTGTCAGGATGTAATGCATTGGGATCCAAAGACTCGGAATCGTCTTTGATATCGGTGGCATCAGAAGAGTCCATTAAATTGTAAATTTTTTCAAGCATAGTGGCTATTTTGTCAAATCGCGATGTTTCAATAGTTTTCTGTTCTTTAATGAGCAAATATTGCACGGAATTTTCATTTGTAATTTGCTAAATTCCGTGCTGCTTAGTCCACTACATCCTAAGTGGTAAATGGCGTCACAAGATGGACAGTCCACGGTATTATTTCCTTTTCTGATTCCCGCATTACATGTGGTGCACTTTGCAGACCTGTGCACGGTCTGGAAATACCCCCCCCCGTTTTATTGCCCCCCCCCCCGCCAATAATGAAAAAGTACCCTAAAATTATGACACCATTGTTGACCTATGATGACGACATCATCGCAATTTTTTTGCAGTTTTTAGCCTATTTCAATGTATTTTAAGCCATTTCAGACGTATTTTTACCTTATTTTCGCTTTTTTTGTCCCTTTTTCTCTTTATCCTTCTTTTTTTCCTCTTTTTTCTCCTTTTTTTTCTTTCCCCCCTGCTTGCCCCCCGTTTTATTGCCCCCCCCCGTTTCAAAAAAATTGCACCCCGTGACCCCCGTTTTGGAATTGCCCCCTGTTTAAACCCGGGGGGCAGTGCACAGGTCTGACATCGCGTTCAACATTTCTGACCGGTTTTTAGCAATGTTGATAAAGTTCAAAAGGGCTGGAGGCTATATAGTTGAATTAATTTTATAGTTATTTGGGTTATTTCTGTTGTGGAATGATGGTTGCCCTCTTTAATTTAAAATCTTGAAGATTATCTGGGGTTAAAAGTTTATGATATAGATACGAAAAATTGGTCAAAATTCTACAAAGAAGTTAAAAGTGACTTGTACTCACCAAATTTTTCTTAGTTCTAAAGAAAATAGGGCTTTCCTCTTAAATAAAGTTCTGTTAAATAAGGATAAAGTTCTGGATTAAACGGAACAAATTTACCATACGACCACACACCGGAGAATATTTTTTTAAAATATGAAACAAAATAATTTATTTGAAAGTTGGAATGATATTTTGGGAGAGATTCTTTTAAACCCCCATTCATATTCAGACCTGTGCACGGTCTGGAAATGTTCCCCGTTTATTGGAGGATTTGCCCCCCCCCCCGCCCGTTTTATTGCCCCCCTTCCCTCCCCGCCTAAAAATGAAAAAGTACCCAAAAATTATGGCGTCATGTTTGACCTATAATGACGCCATGATCGCAAAATTTTTATAGTTTTTAGGCTATTTTAATGCATTTTAAGCCATTTAAAACCTATTTTTACTTTATTTTCGCTTTTTTGTCCCTTTTTTCTCTTTTCCCTTCTTTTTTCTCTTTTTCTCTTTTTTTCTCTTTTTTTCTTCCCTGCTTGACCCCCGGTTTATTACCCACCCGTTTCAAAAAAATTGCCCCCCGTGCCCCCTATTTCGGAATTGCCCTCCCCTCCCAATAAAACCCGGGGGGCAGTGCACAGGTCTGCTTAATGTTTTTAGTACTGGACCCTCAAAAATTTCGGGGTGCCTAAGTACCCTTCGGATAGATGTGACCATGTTGATGTAGAAATTATTTCAATAAGTCAATCTTAATTTTTATCTTGTATATTTTATGACAATATTTTTAGGTCACGATTATTTGTGCGAATACAAGTGCTCCGGTAGTTACTATGATATTCCCGCGGCTGCTTTTTTTGCTGCTCAGGTATTCTTAAAATTGGATGTTGCAAAAATATGTAAAGTTGTTTTGTTCATGTTCAATACTTCAAGACTTTTATTCCGTTTAAATGTATGACGTTGAATAATAATATGTCTTAGTTTAACAAGTGAGCAGAAAAATGGAATAAGAAGGAAAGGGGTTATGATATGGAAAGGAAAGGGTTTTCCTGATTAAACATATCAAAATTATAAAATTTTCAAAAACGCTAAGATGGAGTTTGAAGGATACCGCCATAAAATTTTTTGAACGTATTTTTTCAGGCAATAATGTAATATTCCTAAAAAAAAACTCGGGATTCTGTGTCCGGCCCACTTATGCAAAATAACTTGGCAAGTTTTAGGATATTTTTTGGAAAACCCCCAGAAACTTTATTTTGTTAGGTAGATGTGTTCCTGCTAATTTTTAATATTAAAGTAATCTTCAAACAGTTTCGAGAGTTTTTCGAGTCAAGATCAATTGGTTAATTTTTTCTACAACTCTCCTTAAAACTTTTCCACAACTTTTCCTTCACTCACCGGGTACAAAAACAAAAAAAAACTGGGATAAACCGGCTGAGATAACCACTCAGTAAAACGCCTAATTAACCGATATAATATTAATAAATTCTGTATTTCAGACGTTTTAACCAATGATTATCTACAAACAGAATTTGTTTATATGCTGCTGTTTGCAATTGAAATATTTTTATTCTTTTCTAAAAATTATATAGCTTGCCCTCTTGTTTTTGATTGTTACACCGTTTTAAAAAGGCTTCCCTTTCTATTTAGGAATTGTCCATTGTGTAAAACACTGGAAACAGTACACGGGTATTTGCGCTTAATAATTTCTTTTAATTAAAATTTGCATTAGCACTCAAACGCATAAAAATTAGTATAATATCTTAACAAAATGTTGATTTTAGATAGACCTAGAATACAGAAGACAATGGGATGACCAGGTTATTTGCTTGGAGGTGATCGATAAAGAACCAGTCACTAAGTCGGAAGTTGTTAGGTGGATAACACATTTCCCGGTAAACTATTTATTTTGTTTTTACTGATTTCTATTAGATTATTTTTTAGCGTCCTAACATTTATCTTGATTATTATATAATAATTATTAGAAATTTTTTAGTTAAAAAATCAGAAGAATAAAAGTAAAGTCTGTTTTATTCTATTCATTGTTGCAGACCTGTGCACTGCCCCCGGAGTTTTATTAGAAGGGCAATTCCAAAAAGGGGGGCACAGTGGGGGCGAACCTTTTGAAACAGAGAGTATGAAAACTGAAGAGGGGGCAAGCACGAGAGAAAAAAAGATAAAAAAAAAACAAAAAAGCGAAATTTAGATTAAAAAAGGTCTAAAATGACTTAAAAAACTAAAAACTGCAAAAAATTGCGAAAATAGGTGAAATGCATACATGGGCACGGGGGGGTTAACCCCCCCCCCCTAATTCTGAGAAGGGGGTTTAACCCCCCCCCCCCCCCCACACCACTCAGAAGTGGGGGGGGGGAGAAAAAGGTACCCCCCCCCCAATTTTGGTAAAATGAAGAAAAAAATGTCTTTAAAATGACTTCTAACTGCCCCCAAACTTAAGTTTTGAGGTCAAAATGAATGTTTTAAGCAATAAAAAGCTCAAAAATGCTATAAAAAGGGCTTTTTGACCTAAAATTAGCGTTTTTTACCTATTTTTCCTTCAAAATCAAAAAACGATATGGGTAAAATGCACTCTATAAAAAAACGATATGGGTATTTTGCGTTTCTCGGATCTTAACCCCCCCTAATTTGGGGTTTAACCCCCCCCACTCCGGACCAACTTGCCCATGTATGGTTAACCCCCCCCCCCAAATTCTGAAAAGGTGGGTTTAACCCCCCCTAATTTGGGGTTTAACCCCCCCCCCACTCCGGACCAACTTGCCCATGTATGGTTAACCCCCTCCCCCAAATTCTGAAAAGGTGGGTTTAACCCCCCCCCCACTCAAAAGTGGGGGGGGAAGAAAAAGTTAACCCCCCAATTTTGGAAAAATGAAGAAAAAAATGTCTTTAAAATGACTTCCAGCTGCCTCCAAACTTATTTTTGAGGTCAAAATGAATATTTTAAGCAATAAAAAGCCCAAAAATGCTATAAAAATGGCTTTTTGACCTAAAATTAGCGTTTTTTACCTATTTTTCCTTCAAAATCGAAAAACGATATGGTAAAATGCACTCCAGAAAAAAAACGATATGAGTATTTTTCGTTTCTCGAATTTTAACCTCCCCCCCCCCTAATTTGGGGTTTAACCCCCCCACTCCGGACCAACTTGCCCATGTATGGTGAAATGGCTTAAAACGGGGAGGCACAGACTAAAATTTTGAATTAAAGTAAAACTGCAAAATCCGGGAGAGTGCCCTGTCCTATAGGTGGGCAGCCTACTGGATTTTGGGGAGGGGGTATACCCGACCCCTAAAAATTGGGGGGGGTGTCCCAAAAAAATTTTTGGGTATACCTCAAATACCCCATTTTTAGCATTTTTAGTACTGCGACCCATCAAATTTTGGGAGGGTGTCCGGGGTACCCCCATATTTTAGGGGGGAGGGGGGTGTCGACAATAATCGAAATTTTCGGAAGAGGGAATAACCCCCCCCCCCTGCCCACCTATGCGCTGTCCTTGTGTTTTGTTGGTAATGCCAATTACCAGGTTTTGGAAGACATCTCTGACTCGTGGGCGGTTCCAAAGGTGTTTGACCATAAGTGGGTCGGGGGCATAAGTGGGCAGCCTCCCGGATTTTTTAGCGTTTTTAGTACTGGGACCCCCCAAGTTTTAGGAGGGTGTCCGTGGTACCCACAAACTTTAGGGGGATGTCGCATATCGGCTATAATCAGGATTTTTATTTTTCGGGGGTATAATCCCCCCAACCCTCCCTGCCCACCTATGGTCGGCAGGGACGTAGCCAGGGGGGGGCGGGGGGGGCGGCCGCCCCTACCCCTCCCCGCAATGGTCGACAGATAGTAAAATTTGGGGGTTTTTAGAGGCTAAAAATTCAAAATTTTCTAGCGCCTCGCTAATCGCTCGACGCCAAACTTTAAAATAATTTTAGTACCCCAATGGACCCCCAAAAACCAAAAATTTGTTCCGCTTCGCTTCGCTCAGCGGTCACTTTCTATAGTATACATACATATATATCTCGTTATTTATGTTGCCTGATGCTAATGTTATTTCAAAGTTACTACAATAATTTTTATAAGTAATAAGTACTACACAGAAAGCAGAACAAACAATCATATTGGTTGATTTATGTACCTCCCCCCTCCTAAATTTTCCTGCCGCCTATAGCATTGGCTCGGATTTTTTTCATATAGGTAAGTACCCTAGAAAACATGGAGCCGAGATGCAGCTCATGTGCTTTGGTTTACAATGTGGGTTTAGCCAAGGGGTCTGAAACTAACGTCTCTAAATTCCTTTTTTGTAAAATCCAGGCTCTGCCAATGTGTGCTTATGTAATTTTTGACTAAGAAAACATGTTTTTAACTAAGAAAACCGCTAAAAACATTAGATAATAGGTTATTAGGCCAAAAACAGTGTAGTATACAACTTTATCTACGTTTATCCCTGGTTTTTAACGTTTTGAAAAATTAAGCCCCCCCCCCCCGAAATTTTTTTTTGTACTACAATCCGCCCCCCCCCCAAAATGAAACTCTGGCTACGTCCCTGATGGTCGGGGGTGGTTTTGTGGGTAGTTTAAAATATACAGCGCATTGGAGGCTCCATTTCGCAATCGGATGACAAAATTTTTTTGATTTGCAGTTTATTTTGTTTTAAAAAGATTTTAGTTTTAACTATAATATAATTATTGTATATAACCTAAAAATTGCGTTTGTAGAATATATTATATACCTTGTAAAAATAATTTTAAAGAACCCTTGAAAGCAATAGTTTCAAAAAGTATTTCTGCCTACAGATCATAATGATATTGTTTTTGCGTTGCTTGCAATAGCAATAGCGTCGTGTACCTAAGAAAAAGGAAGGAGATGCCCCCACCCAAATCTGGCGTTGCCGGATTTTTAGTATTTGGGTTTAGAGCCTTTATATTGTATTTTTAACACCCAAAAAAAAAAACTCGATTCCCTAGACCGCTTCCCAAATAGAAAACTGGGCACGCCCTGAGTGCTAAAATATTTTAACAGTAGTATTATACTAATACTATATATTACTGCTGCTGCTATGCACAAAGATGTCATATCATTTGATAGCAGCTTAACTACTTGTAGTGTGTTTAGTATCCTATGTATCCTCGAGAGTATTTATACGTTCGCCGAGCTTGTGTTGATTTGGATCAGAAGTTGATGATACTAAGCTCCAAAGCCGTTTCCCATCCTGATTACCCTCCTCAGCATAACCATGTGCGAGTCGATGTCTACTCCTCACAAATGGTTATTAGACCTCACTCAGAGTTTCATAAGGTAAAAAATTATGTTTATTAACATATTTCTTGTTAATGGCATAATAAGTTGTTGTTGTTGTATTATCTAACAAGTTGTTGTTGTTGTTGTATTATCTGAAACTTATCTTATAATAAGTCGAGAAGAGTAATCGTATGGTAGGTAATATTCACTTAAGGTAGAACGATACAGTTGCAAAAATTTCACTAATTTTCCCCAAAACATGTACTCGGGAGTTTTCGGAAGTCCTGATGACAAACCCGACCTCCGTTTTTCAATTCGACCCCCCGGGGGGCACTAGGGGAATTGCGACCCCCCTCCCCTTGCCTTTCTGACTATATACCGGTTTTACCGGTATATGACATTCGTTGTTACTACGGCAAAATGTGCCACAATTTGTACAAAATATATGCGACTGTGACTCAATTAAGATTTCTAACAGCACCTTATTTAGTACGAACTAAGTCACAGTCACGTGTATTTTCTAACGAATGTGGCTCATTTTGCCGTAGTAACGACTAGTCTTTATTGGTATACTATGAGGCATTTTGACTAAATACCGGTTTTACCTCAAAACCACTTCAAAACACTTACTCGGGGTTGAATACAGTATTGAATAATGAACACTTTTTAATTAAAAAGTTAAAAATAAAAAAACACATTGGCCAGGGGGGCTCGAAAGCTCCGGGATTCCTAGTCCTACGCTCTAAACACTCGGCTACTGCTCCGTCTAAACTTCCTTCGTAAAAACTAATTTTAAACGAACGTTTTAAAATGTAGTTTCCCGACGTGAAATCAAAAAAATATAAATGAAAGTTTAGTAATTTGATAGGATAGGAATTAGTTTGCTCCCAACTTTTAACACAGCAATTTTACCATAATTCCAAGCCAGTTTTTAAGTTTTTAACAAAATCTCTACTATCACTTCTTTTGATTTTTTATTTCAACAATATTAGCAATAAAACGAAATTAAAAAACTTCAATAGTGAGGATTTCGCTGAAAATTTTTGTGGGCATGTACATTGGTGTATCTAACATAAGTTAAATTTTTATTACGTAGTATTAACTCTGGTTCTGTTAGATTAGGAAAAACTGTTTTAAAATGCCGTTTTTAAACGAAGTATATCTCAACGTGAAATGGCCTACCAAAAATGTTAAGGATACCGAACTGACCGGAAAAAAATACCCGTTCTTCCAACATATAGTTTGCTTCTGTCCGTCACGTACGGCACGAGTTATACACAAAAACCGACAGGAAATCCTAACTGTATCGTTCCAGCTTAATAGAAAGTAATAGTGGAAAGTTTTAATATTTCTCATTGGTTCTTTTGTTGACGTTTATAGTAATTTATTTCAGTGATAAGCATAACAAGACATGGCAGAACGTGTCCCCTCCAATAGAAAATGGTGTTTCTGAATACTTTTTATACATAAATAACCTTTTTTAATCTATAAAATTCAATATTAGTCCTAAAAAGATTAAAAAATGATATAAACATGGTTGTTTGAAAACCGGGCCAGGCCCCCCTTTTCCGATTTTTATTTCAAACTGGCTTACACTGTCAGCTGTCAGGGTATACCCTTCTAAAAACCAATGAAGGTGAGGACCGCCATCTTGACCCCTCTACTTTTAAAGGGCCATTCAGGACAGCACAGCCCCTAAATTTGCCAGGCATGCTATTAATGCTAATCTATAGGGATATACCGAATCATAAACTTTTCAATGATACTTCATATAGTATGACTCATTTTACTGTCGGGGGAAGTTAGAAAACACACATACACTGATATACACAGATACAGACAGACATTACTTTATACGTCTACTTATAGATTTTTGTCAGTTACACTTTTTAAATGCACCATTAATTTAAATTTGCTGCATTGCATTGAATGATTAAATTGTTTATGTCTTTGTAAAGCTAAAATAAAATTTAAGTATGATCATCATTCATCTTTTCTTCTCCATTTAGAACATTAAAAATGAAATGTGATGGGCTGGGCTTGAGCATTCTTCTAAGCTGTGCTTGCTATCCAAACCATATTTATTGTCAGTTGGTTCTTGACTACATAGCACCATTAAATATTTTAAAAAAATAATTAAAAATGTAATTTTATTACAAAATATAGTTCTGCACAGTTTTATATTATAGTTAGGGTTTGATTATGTGATGACATATTTTGACGATCCTCAAGCACCTTTTCCCGCTCCAGCCTATCGTTGGATGGTTAAATACGGTAATTTAATTTTATATCATTTCTTATCATAATAATTATAAAAAATCATGCAAGTGAAAAAACGATGTATATAAGCTTCTTATATTAGAATTTAAAAATTCAATTTGAGAACTTATAAAAAACTTGGTAACAGATTTGATGATAAAGTTTTACAGATAGGTAGAAAAAGAGGTAAGGTCCCGTGTGGGTCCGCTATAGACTTTTCTGGGAGGAGAACCGAAAATTTTAAGGGTGGGACTGAATGAGGTAAACCCAACCAGACTTTTGACTATGTTTACATATGGTTAAAAGCCATAAGTGGACAGTCTCCTGGATTTTATTGGGAAAGGGGAAGGCTATTGCCCAAAACCTTATTTTTTAAAACTTCTAGTTTTGAACTCCCCAAAGTTTAAATATAACATAAAACATACCCACCGCCTTCTTCCCAGGCAATATCTAGGTATAATTTTTGGTGTACATTTATTGTCAAAAACGCGGTTTTAAATAGTCATTTTAAACATTTCATGCCTAACGAACCTATTTTAGTTCATAACATCCAATATTAGTCCTAAAAATGATTTAAAACAAATTTGTTTGTAAATAAAACTCCTAGACCATGTTCTGAATTTCACTGGTTTATCCGGGATCGATCCTCCCCTCACCCTTTTCTAAAATCTAACCTTTCCATCCTAGTTTTCGAGGGGCCATTTACGCAGGGTAGCCAATCACCTTCTGCCAGCTTTGCCAGTGTCACAGAATAGATCTTCCCCCTATTTTTCTTCCCCCCGGAAGATTTATTCTAGTGCGCTCTAGAATAGATCTTCCCCCTGGAAGATTTATTCTGGTGCGCTCTAGAATAGATCTTCCCCCCGGAAGATTTATTCTGATTTACGCCAGAATAGATCTTCCCCCCTCAGAATAGTTATTCCCCCCGGAAGATCTATTCTGGTTCAAACATCAGAATAAATCTTCCCCCCTCAAAAATTTGCATAAATTTCAAAAATGATACGCGAGAATTTTTAGGGCAAATTTTAAAAACATACTTTTTAACACAGAAGCTTAGAATGTAACATTTAAAAAAATTTTTTTTGTATTTTTATATAAATCAACTTTAGCTTTAATTGTTGTTAATTCGAAAAACAGTTGAAGCATTGACATTAATAATTAAGTATTATTTAGTTGGTTTTCGAGATAAAAAAATATGCCATAATTAAATAAACAGAATATTTTTTTAAGAAAATTAATATCGTGAAAAAGGCTTTTTTTAAGTTTATCAATTTTCAAGACAAATTATAATAAAAAAGACATGAAAAAATGACACCAGTTTAATTTCTTTTCGATCAGTATTTGATTCATTATTTACCTTTCAGTTTTTGCTTCTTATAAAACATAATATATAGACAAAAATTGAAATAAGAAGAAATAAAAATTAGATTATGAGAATCCATAAGTTTTTAATTTGTTTTTTTTTTTCTAAATTTAAAAGTCAATACGAAAACAAAAAAATCTTCTTTATGTTCAGCAGTTAATGCAATATTAAACAGGTTTAAAGCTGTTATTTTTAAGTAAAACATTCAAAAGGTGTTAATTTAAAAAAGGCAGGTTTTTTTAATATTTCGGACATCTCAAATGTTTGATTAGAATAAAAATTTTTTTTTGTGTTTATTACCAATTCTTTAATCTGAAACTTCGAGTATTTTTTATGAATTTTTTATTAAAAGAAAAAAACGAAATGACGCAAAAAACAAAAAAAGGATGTTGTTTTTAATATCAAATAATTGTTACATGATTTTATAACAAGGGGGAAGATTTATTCTAGAGTGAACACCAGAATGAATCTTCCCCTCTCTGTTAAGAATTTTATGAAAATTTTTGCTGTATGCTTTAACACAGGGGGAATAAATATTCTGAGGGGGGAAAATCTGTTCTGGCGTGAACCAGAATAAATCTTCCGGGGGGAAGATCTATTCTACGACACCGGCTGTGTTCATATATGTTAACATTTTTTAAAATACGTTTTTACAGCGTGTATTTTTTACTTCGAATTTTGTTTGTAGGTGTTCCCGGTTTTGTTGATAAAGTTTATCATGCGGCTAAAGCTTTACACAATCAGCAATCTGCAAAAAATTACTCTTTGGAAGAAACTGGTTACATCCGACAATTTTTAGGCTCCAGTCAAACGAACGCTTTTCTGAATTCTTAATAAAACTGAAAAATTAATACTAGGAGACTGTGGGTTGTTATTTGTTAAGGAAATTTTTTCATACAGGTGTGGCGATTCAAAGTGGAAGCGAAAATAACCGGGCGCAGGCGCTGAAAAACTTAGACAGCCAAATTTATTAAAAAATTTGGCCGATACAGGAATTGAACCCGTAACCTCCAAAGTCGACTATGGCGTGCTATCCATTACACCATAGGCCGGACAAAAAAAATGAAAAAATAATCACCTTTTATTAACGCTTGCACTTTTAGTTTTCACGGAAGAGACAGAATGTGTCACACATGTCTACTAGATAAGTAGGCGGTATAACTCATTAATAATTCTTACGAATTGTTTATAACTAAGATCTGATACTGAACGTTTTTTTTCGGTTGCCAAGATTTTTATCTGTTGGTAATGCGTCTTGGGGAGGGGTCAGAACTCCGCAGCGCAACCAAATATCGGGTTTACGCCTTGTTTATGCTAACTTACTGAACTAAAATAATTCATATTTTTTAAATATAATTTTGTAAAATAAAACTAGAATCACCTAAAAATCGTTTTAAAATGATTGTAATCGAAAATATTCAGTGTATTCATAGGTCACTGATGGGGGGGGGGGCTGGTAGGGGGGTGGCACCCCCCCCCCCTAAGACCTCAGACCGGACACCCCCCCCCTAAGGCCCACTCCCCCAGACCACCCAACCCCCCCCCTCTATAAAGACCAAAAAAACCCCTAACACCCCCCCCCTAAAAACTTGATTTGATAAAAACACCTCCCCTAACACCATCCCTAGAGGTCAAAAACCAAAACACTCCGGGGTGTGGACCATACATGGACAAGTTGGTCCGGAGTGGGGGTTAAACCCCAAATTAGGGGGGGGGTTAAACTCCGAGAAACGCAAAATACCCATATTGTTTTTTTTCTGGAGTGCATTTTACCCATATCGTTTTTCGATTTTGAAGGAAAAATAGGTTAAAAACACTAATTTTAGGTCAAAAAGCCCTTTTTATTGCATTTTTGAGCTTTTTATTGCTTAAAACATTCATTTTGACCTCAAAACTTAAGTTTGGAGGCAGTTAGAAGTCATTTTAAAGACATTTTTTTTTCTTCATTTTTCCAAAATTGGGGGGGGTTAACTTTTTCCCCCCCCCCCCACTTTTGTGTGGGGGGGGGTTAAACCCCACTTCTCAGAATTTGGGGGGGGGGTTAACCCCCCCAACCCCCCCCCCCCGTGCCCATGTATGGTGTGGACCCCCCTAGCCGTTGGAGGTCGGTGACCTATGAGTGTATTTCAAAAGCAAATAAAATTTATTTTACAATCTTTTTAAAAAAACCAAACCATGAATTTTGTGTCAACTTTATGTTGGTGAATCATGAATGTTTTGTCACTGGCTTCAAAAACTCACGACAGAACATAGTATTGTGAATTTTATCACACTTTAAACTATAAAAAACTTTTGCCTAACTTTTAATGTATTTTTTGGTAATCAATGTTTTGAAATCATTTCAGATTGTGTCACTTTTGCTTAGTTAATTGCTTACTTGTTCATTACAAAAAATTACAAATTTTGAAATCCGTAACTTGTTTATTGCGAGCTTAAAATATTTTTGAATAGTTTGCGTCTAACATAATGCGTCTTGACTTTTGATTTTACTCTGTGGTAAAAAAGGACTTTCAGCACTCGGTTATTTTATTGAGCCGCGAGGCTGCGCTCGCTATCGACGATCAAAAACTGGTTGGAGCGGAGGGGGGCTCATTTGAAAATTTATTATTTTGTTTTGCTTTGTTATGGAAAATATAAGATCAGATTTGTGGAAGGAAACGAGGGGTGGAGCAGGAATGTCTCATCATAAACTCTCGAGGTGGGAAGTATCCCTTCGTCCCCTACTCAAGTTCTCTACCAACTGAAAAAATTTCATTAGGATTAGTTTGTCTTTTTTGGTATACTTAACACAACTAGTGTTACTGTTGCTTTGAGCGCTTAATACAATAAAAATTTTAAAATTGAATCACGCCGAGATAAATCTCTATCTATATAAAACATTTATTGGTAGTTAAGATCGCTTTATTAAAAAAACGAAGATATAACCAACTATTGAAAAAAACCACATGAAAAATGTTAAACTATAATGTCTTTGATATTTCAAAACAAATGAAAATACGTCCTAGTCTTTAGTAGCTAAGAAACATTTAGATACTTGGTCTTTGGTATTTAAAAAAAATTACAGTTGTAAGTCTTTTGGTTCCAGTGGAAAATAAAGACTCCCCCAGATTTATTGTGTGATCGTGATAGTTAAAAACAGTTGGGTTTGAGTTGTTATTTTCTGTATAGTTTGTACGAATTGTTATAGCCTTTAACTGTTTTATGCATTATTAGGAAACAATTATCATTAACATGCTCTTGATTTTCTCCAATTGTTGTTTCGTTGCAATAGTTTGGAATAGATCCCAATAAAAAAATTATTGGATTAAACAAAAAATATATTAAAATTTCGGATTTTCATTATAATAATTTATATTCTGCTAAAATCGCAAAAATTAAACTAAAAATTGTTATCAAAAGACAATGGTTTAATATAATTTTAAAATGCTGTATAGCTATAAATTATTTTTATGCAGAAGTCTTTTAAAAACATTAGTACAAAAAGCATTGTTGTTAAAAGGTAGATTGCGTGTTAGCGTAGAAAACATGATTTTTGTGTAAGTGTAGTTTTATATTTTTAAAAATTTTAAAATACTTCTGTAATACAATAAAACATTTAACTACACTTACACAAATATGCTAAATCAAATTAAATCGCTCTTTAGTAATGTGTAAATTGGTATTTCAATTCGTGATATTGTCACTTGTCGAACGTAGAATTTAATAGTCAATTTGGATTTTTTTATTTTTATTTAGTACGCTGGTATCAAAATGTTCTAAATGTTACAATACAAAATCTAATAAATCTTTAAAAAGTCAATAAGTATATTTCACATAATAAAGCACTCACAATATTTTTTAGCTGTCCTATTTGGTTGGTAGCTAAATAAGTAAAAGTTCGCCTTAGGGAACTAAATATGTTTTTGTAACCTTTTTTTACTGTGTAAACAGTGGCGTAATCAGGAGGCGCCCGCTCGTAAGGAATCATTACGTTTTGTTATTTTTGGAAGACAAAAATTTTCTTATATATAAGTTAAGAATAGTTGCTGATCCGTTTTAAAAGCATAATAAAAAACTAAAAAAATGCCTTGCGGGAAGCAGAATAGTGCTTCACTCTAATAAATTTTGTTATTCAATGATATTCATTCAGTCACAAAAAAATTATTCAATCACAAAAAAATTTATTCAATCACAAAAAAAATTCTAAGACATACACATTTTTAAACTATAAATAATAAATTAATTTTAAATGACAAGTTTAAACGAGACAACATCTTTTAATGCGGTTTTCTTTTATTCCTTTTTAAAGGAAAAAAGATCAATACAACATCTTTAAGCATTTTTAGTGGTACACGGTCGGAGATGCTCTGAACCTTCATTTGTGTCGTAAAAGGTTAAAATTTAATTGTAAATAAAAAAAGATTTAAAATAGCTTAAATTTAGCAAAAATAGGTAAAAAAATCCAATAGTTTCGCTAAAATAAGTAATGGTGAATATATTTTGGGGCATTTCCGCACCGTGCACAGATCTGACAGACCTACCAAGCAAAAAAATTTGACGAAAGACTTATTAGCTGATTTTCTTTAGCCGGGCAAAAAGAGGAAAAGGTTAATTTTAAAGCTAAAAAAAATTCAATACTTAAGCCTTTTCCATATATTTACCTGATAAATTTTTTTATTGAATTTTTTAATGATATTTTATATTTTTTGTATTATCCCCGTTACAACCTAGAAGAGTTTGTAAAAATTTCTATAAATTTTTTTCAAAAATGTTCTAACGGAATGTAAACACTACCTTTTTTTTACACAGCTAATTTTATCCAAGCCTAAGCCTACGTTTTCCTCCCTAAGCAAAACCTAAAAATCAAGCTAAATTTTATCAAATAATAACTATGTGGTAAAAGTTAGTTTGATTTTTAGGTTTTGCTTAAGCTTAAGAAAAAGTACACTGAATCTTAGAAAAAAGCTGAAAAGGTAAATTTGCAGAGGTATTTTCTGTTGGCCTGAACAATTTTATTTTCTATATTTTAGGTGTTTGAAGCGAGATTGCGGAATAAAAGTGGTGGCATTAAAATGACCATTGTTGATGTTTTTGACCAGTATCGTATTCCAGAGCTTCCAGGGACGTAGCCAGGGGGGGCGGCCGCCCCCCCCCCCCAAACGGTCGGACAGGAGGAAAAATAAGGATAGTGGTTGGGCGGGGGGGGCGGCCGTCCCCCCCCCCCCGAAATGGTCGCCAGATAGTAAAATTTGGGGGTTTTCAGAGGCTAAAAATTCAAAATTTTCTAGCGCCTCGCTAATCGCTCGGCGCCAACCTTTAAAATAATTTTAGTACCCCAATGGATCCCCAAAAACCAAAAATTTGTTCCGCTTCGCTTCGCTCAGCGGTCACTTTCTATAGTATACATACATATATATCTCGTTATTTATGTTGCCTGATGCTAATGTTATTTCAAAGTTAGTACAATAATTTTTATAAGTAATAAGTACTACACAGAAAGCAAAACAAACAATCATATTGGTTGATTTATGTACCTCTCCCCTCCTAAATTTTCCTGCCGCTTATAGCATTGGCTCGGATTTTTTTCATATAGGTAGGTACCCTAGAAAACATGGAGCCGAGATGCTGCTTATGTACTTTGGTTTACAATGTGGGTATAGCCAAGGGGTCTGAAACTAACGTCTTTAAATTCCTTTTTTGTAAAATCCAGGCTCTGCCAATGTGTGCTTATGTAATTTTTAACTAATAAAACATGTTTTTACCGCTAAAAACATTAGATAATAGGTTATTAGGCCAAAAACAGTGTATTATAAAGCTTTATCTACGTTTATCCCTGCTTTTTTAACGTTTTCAAAAATTAAAGGGGGGTTCCGCCCCCCCCCCCCAAAAATGGGGGGGGGGGGGGGGGCGGACCCCCCCCCCTCCCCACGAAATTTTTTTTTACTACAATCTGCCCCCCCCCCCAAAATGAAACTCTGGCTACGTCCCTGAGAGCTTCGGTCATTTAAAACAAACAAAGCTTAAAACTTTGCTTCTTAATAAATAATTTCAACCTTAGTAAACCTTAAATTAACATGATTTTACTCGCGTTTAATAAGTATTATTTTACAAAAAATTTTGACAAAATAATGTATGAAATAACTTTTTAATCAAATTCATATATCGTTCAAAACAGACTTATATATAATTTAATACAAGAGTTCCTTTAATACAAAACCAATTTACTTAAAAATTCATATTTGAGCTTTTTGGCATCAAGACATTGTAAATTTCAGCCTAATCAACCCAGTATAAAGCAGTGGTTCGTTCTGGGCGATATAATAATTTGATTCGTGAAAGTCCTTCAATTATTCATAAAATTAACAGAAATCATATTAAGCTAACTGTCGTATCGTTGGAAAACATGCTGTTAAATCCATTTCGTACTGCAATACAGTATTTTAGATCAACAATGTGGCGCTTTGTGCGATTTTTTGATGGTATTAAATCAGCTTATCGTCGTTTGATAAGAATTCCTCTCAAGTGTAAAATTCTTTTGTATTCCTTGTTCTGGAATGCCCATTGTAATATCTACTACATTGGGGATACCTGCATGGAGCCGATGTTTTGGTTCGTTGAGAATTACGTCAAGTATTTTGGTCCGGTATGTCTTTGGAAAACTTAGTTTACTTCAATATTTTTTTTTCAAACAAACGTTTCTAAAACATTCAATTAGTGTAGTAAGTAGGTATGTGCCCAAGCCCAACATCCGTATTCGTGGACATCCGCACTAGTTTTGAAACCCACAATCCTAGTTTAATTCATAGGCTTTAAAATATGAAACTTCCACAATCCATCCCTTTAGTGAAAATGTGGCGTCGAGTATAAAGATGTCTTATTATGTTTTTAAAGAAATTACCCCCCTTGCAACTTTAACCGGACTAAAAGCTTTCCAATGATACCCCAGTTTACTCAATCTGTTTGTGTTTTTTTCCGGGGAGAAATTAGGGAAGACACTGATAGACGAACAGCCAGGCATTACTTCTATTTATATATAGATTATTCATCTTTTAGATTTTTGTCAGCTTTTTAATCAGCATGATGGGTTGCGTTATTGTGATTGCCTATCTAGTCATTGTTCCATACGAATTTATACGCTCAACATGGACAAAAATAATTGTATTTTTTCTGCTGGGACATTATCTTCTGTTCAATACACTGTTTCATTACACCATGGCATGGACGACTAAACCAGGGTTCCCGCCTGCGGTATGTGCCAATTTAATAATTTTAATTTCTTAACTTGCAAACTTTCACAATAATTAGAATCATGGTGAGCACGGTTCCGGAAGTCGAAGGCCAAAACCTACCCCAAAAATGACAGGGGATGGGTTAGGTTAGGTTTTGCTTAGGCTTAGCGCAGGTTTTGCTTAGGTTTAGATTTTGCTTAGGCTTAAGTTTTGCTTAGGCTTAGAGGTTTTGCTTAGGCTTAGGTTAGTTTTTGCTTAGGCTTACGTTTCGCTTAGGCTTTAGGCTTAAGTTTTGCTCCAACTTAAGTTTTGCGAAGGCTTAGCTTAAATTTTGCTTAAGCTTAGCTTAGGTTTTGCTCAGGCTTACTTTAGTCGCTGATTTTCTTTACCCTTTTTGGGGTAGGTTTTGGCCATTCTCGTCCCGGAAGCTGGGGTGGTTGGTTATTCTCCGGGTAAATAACTTTTGAAAATCTAGAAGGGGGTCCCACCCACGCAAGTGCGGATTCCCCTAGCTTTTTTAGGAGGGGTCGATCCAGTGGCGTGCCCAGGATTTCATTTCGGGGGGAGCGGTCTGGGGGGGTAAATACTAACCCTGAAGGGGGGTCTGGGGGCGGCAGCCCCCCAGATACGGGGCGTCTGGGGGGCGAGACCCCCCCAGCGGTGTCAAGGAGCAGAGCCCCTGTCAGGGGGGTCCGGGGGCAGAATTCCCCCACGGGGTAGAAAATTTTTAATTTAAGGCGCTAAAATACACTAGAAATTTTAATTCCAGATAATACTTATTACAAACTTAAGGTTCCCCCCCCGCCTCCACCTGGGCACGCCACTGGGTCGATCGTGCAAAATTTTGAAATCTACAGGGGGTGGGGGAACCGGCATCTTGAGGAAAATAGTTTCAAACCATAATAACTTTAATAATTGTTCTTTTTATAGGATTAAGGCGGTCGTCGCCCCTTACCCCTTGCCCACCTCTTCGCCCCTAATATCCGCTGAAGCCAGATTTTCGTTAGGAGAAAACTTTTTTGTTGAAATATAAGTTAGAAAATATTTATTTCTGATGCGTTACGAAATCACCAGGAATAAATATTTCTATTCTCGCTTCGCGAAAATTGTGAAATGATAATTTATATTAGTTTTTCAATTTCAATATATTATGCCATTAATTTATTGAAGTTTCGGCAATAACAATTAATTGCCGAAATTATTGATAGGTAATTTATATTGGCACATTTTTTCCTCCTGAGACCACCCTACACATGCATGAGCATGTGTAGGGTGTCCATGCTCATGCATGTCCATGCATGAGCATGGACCAAGAAATGACAGGGGATGGGTTAGGTTAGGTTTTGCTTAGCTTAGGTTTTGCTTAGGGTTAGGCTTAGCTTAGGTTTTGCTTGGGCTTAGGTTTTGCTAAGGCTTAGCTTAGGTTTTGCTTGGGCTTACAGACCTGTGCACTGCCCCCCCCCGGGTTTAAACGGGGGGGGGGGCAATTCCAAAACGGGAGGCACGGGGGGGCAACTTTTAAACGGGGGAGCAATAAAACGGGGGAAGCAAGCAGGAAGAAAGAAAAAAGAGAAAAAAAGAAGGGAAAAGAGAAAAAAGGGACAAAAAAGCGAAAATAAGGTAAAAATAGGTCTGAAATTACTTAAAATACATTGAAATAGGCTAAAAACTGCAAAAAATTGTGATGATGGCGTCATCATAGGTCAAAAATGGCGTCATAATTTTTTTTTCTTTTTCATTTTTTGGCGGGGGGGGGGGCAAATCCTCCAATAAAACGGGGGGCATTGCCAGACCGTGCACAGGTCTGGGCTTAGGTTTTTCTTAAGTTTAGGCTTAAGAGGTTTTGCTTTGGCTTAGACTTAGCGTAGTTTTTGCTTAAACTTAGGTTTCGCTTAGGCTGGAGTTTTGCTCAGACTTAAGTTTTCCTAAGGCTTAGCTTAGATTTTGCTTAACCCGTTCCCGTGAACTCGTGAAGGCCTTTTTCCCCGTTAAAATCGTGAAACGTTCGTACAACAAAGGTAAAACCTTCGTCTCACGGTGGTCGTATTTTTGTATGACAAATGTCGTACGTAAACTTTACCGCGGTAAGCTCTTCGCATGACCTAGGTTTTAGGTAGGTTAAATTACTTCCGTCATACATAATTTTTTGTGTGCGAATTGTGCCCAGTGAGCGAGCGAATTGAAATGGTTAAAGCTGTACGGTAGCAATATGCAAATTTTTACAACAAAAAATATCCTACGTAATACACTGTATCCGTGACAAAAATTAGCATATTGCCACCGTACCGTTTGGCCATTTCAATATGCTTGCTCGCTGGGCACCACTCGCGCAAAAAATTAGGTATGACGATGACGGAAGTATGACATAAGGTCGCACGAACGTTTCACAGTTGTAACCGAGGAAAAGGCAATTACGGCAACGGTTTAAGACTCAGATGTTAAACGCTTGATATAACAAAATTTACACAAAACTAACTTTTTTGGTTTTGGACATGCGATAAATTTTATATAGCGTACTAAACGTAATAAATATTAAAAATTGCTTTGGAACTTGAAATGTTATTTATCTTTAAAAAGAGCTAAATTGCTGCTTATAGTAGTGATTCATTCTTATCAATATTATGCTTCGTACAGAGTTCTGGTGATTTCAAGCGAAAAAAGCGCTGGAGCTCCGGCAGAAATTTCAAGCATAACTTCAAATATGTTTAAGTAGTGATGTTCCCCGGAGCTTCGGAACTCCTGAGCTTATTTTGGCACTAATTTCATGAATAATTAAAGAGTGATGGCATAGAATATTTTGTCAAAATCTTTTTGTAAAAATTTATGTAAATCAATAAAAATACAAATGGAGTAGTTTAAAATGTATTTCAAGCTTAAACAAGCCTCAAATCGCTCATTTGAGGGGTGGAGCTCCGCACGCAACTATCTCCGCTTTAAGTGGCCGGAGCTCCATACCATAATATTGGCGGGTAGGAACATCACTAGTTTCAATTTATTTTAGCATTTTAGGGCTATTTTTATCGTTTTGTGATTTGCAAAATAATTGAAAAAATAATCGATGACATTACGATATTAAATAATTATACAAAAAATTAGTTTCTTACATAATATTTACAAATAATTATTATAATTACAAAAATAGGGCGGAGCTCTGCTCTGGAAATATCACAAATTCATAAAGAAAAATTCACATCCACAGTAACGTATGTTTATTTTTAAAGCCGATAAATAATCCACTTCCATGATTAGTGCAAAGTCAAGTAATTTGCCTTTAAATGTCATTGTAATCCAAAGGCTTTTATTTAGTCTTCACGGAACTAATAGGCACTGGTGTCAGTGCCACTCTAGTATTCCTGCCACTAATCAGTATCTAAGAATAACATCGATAAAATACTGTCAGAGGGTTCTGGAAAATCTTCATCAGTTTTTGACTGACTTTTTGTAAGATAGTTGGCTGTTGCCTTTTACACATCGAATGCAACCTTTCAACTGTGAATTTTTATTTTCATTCATAAATCGACTAATGATGGATTTATTTTTGATTTTCCAAGTTTCACGTGTATTTAAATAAATGAAAAAATGCCGCTTGTGCAATTAGATAACAGCTTATACCACATGTTGCACAATTGCTATAATACGAATGTTTTTTGTTATGATAACGAAACTTATCAGGATTTTCCTTTTCTTGATATTCCATATTATTGATAGATGTAGTAATTTTGACAGCTAGATCCTAAAAAAACTCATTTTGTAATGTTATTTTGTAGCCATTAAAAAATGATAATTATAAAAATTAAAAGGAGAAAACACACTGTTTTTATAATATTTTGACAACCACTCATTTTAAATTGTTGCGATTATTAAAACTGGGTGTGTTTACAATGTGCTTAAAAAATTTTCCACGCATACATACTTGCAAATCATCTTCTGGTTTTGCTGTAAAAACCATTTGAGATTCATGTTCTAGACCATTTTGTCCTTCTCCTGAGCCAAACCAATCGTAGTTAATCAGGACACATGTGACGCAATTCTTTTGAGGTATAGCTTTTGTTGTTAAACTACATGAAATTTTGAGGAGTTTTTTTGCCAACACTTTGTATTTTGTAAATTCGTTAAGAAAAATAAAATAGGTTTTTGTTTAATAGCCTCTTCTGAGGTCATGTTAAATTATAAAAGCTTTTTTTTTTCAAATTGATAGGATTATTTTTTTAGAATTTTACCAAGATGAAAAGTTGGTCAAGACTGTTTAGGTACAACATTTTAAATTTTTTTTTTATTGATTTTAAAATCAGATTCTGTTACAAATTAAATGTTTACCTTTCTGTTTTAATAAAAAAAATTGTATTGTGTGAAACAAGCGACGTTTTCTGTACGTATACGTTGACAATTTATATAAATATATATATATATATATATATATATATATATATATATATATATATATATACATGTCTATCAGCTGTCGAGACGGGATTTTTTTAAGGCGGGACCTTATGTTGTTTTAAATTTTCGAAGCGAACAAATAAATGTTTTATTTTTAATCTTTTATGTAGTTTAATAGTCAAAATATATAGGGTATCTAACTTAATTTCGGCCACCAATTTAGGGTGTTAGAAAATTGGTTTATTCTTAAAACACAAAAGTAACTGGATGAATTTTGAATAAAGTGTTGTTGCAAAAGTTTTTTATTTGTGCTAGGTATTTTGCATTATCAATATTTTCATACAAAAAGTGAATTTTTTGTAATTTTCTGGATTTTTGCTTTGTGTTTAAACTGCATCAATTTTAGAACAAAGCACTATATAACCTTAAAAAAACTTCTATTTAAGGCTAAAAATTATAAATTTTCATGTTTTAATATTTTCTTAAAAATCACTTTGCAATGCGTTTAACTAAGTGCGCATTTTAAGATTCCGTTAATTTCGGTCAACTTAAAATTCACGTGAAAGAACCTGTTTAACATTAACATATAACGATTTGCACCATTGTACGGGTGGGTTTGATAACACATAATTTACTGGGTTGTATTAAATTATGAATAGACCGGAAAGGAATTTTTAAAAAATACTATAGAAACACATGAAAAAGTCAGGTTATTTTCTTGGCGGAGGGATGCAGTCATATAGTGAATATAGTAATAATATCAATGTCAATGGGATTTCCCTACCCATCCCACCGCTTACCGCGATATAGATTACCAATGCTTCAAAAAATCAGTAAAAATGTCAGGTTATTTCCTTTGGCGGAGGGATGCATTTATAAGAATTGCGTAGTAAACATCTTTGCGTGCTGGAGTAATCCAACTTCCAATTGGCTTGGTTTGAACTATCAATAAACCGGTATTGGAATTTCTCAAAGATTATTAAAATGCAGTAAAAAACTCAAGATATTTTCTTGGCGGAGGAATGGAGTCAGATATGAAACATCAAAAACAGACAAGGGTTGGTGTGGAATTATACCACTCCTTAAGTTTTTCAACGTCTTGTTTACCCTTAAGGTCTCTCCAGACAATTTTTATTGCAGAGCGTTGAGTAGTAAACCAATTGCAATAAAGAGCTAAAATTACCCTTTTTATTTACACACAATTTATTTTTGAATTATTATACTTATAGAGTATTATAATATTTTAAAATATTCAAATGACAAAAATTTGACTAATTGACGAGAAGTAGGCAACAGTTTACAATAATGGTATTTTTTTGAATCTATGTAAAATAAATTTTAAAAATTATAAAAAAATCAAAAAAACACGACGCGCTAACCGACTGCGCCAGGGCTAGAAGAGCCAGAAAAAAATTACAAAAAAAATAAAAAAAGGTGGCCGAAATTAAGTCAGCTACCCTACATGTTAAAACTATTAAAAAATAAAATAAACTTTTAGTAGGTAACGGTTATAAATAGTGTACTCTAAATTTAGGTATAAAAGTCAACGTTTTCATTATTATTGTTTTTGATATAAAAATCTTCCTTTTATTATTTCCTCTATTCGAAAATTTAAAGCAATTTATAGTTGGGCGCAAAATTTTTCCATTTTTTATACGCTTAATTTCAAAATTTTTCCCTTGAGTAATTAATTCCTCGGAGTAACACCCCCGTTCTCATGGTTTTTTATCTATCCCTTTATACCGCCGATACAATTTATATTTTTCCTAATTATACATCTTAATATCTTATTACATCTCGTAAAAATTTATATTCAACCATGCTCCTACATACAAATCCTAGTTACATTTATGGGCCCAATTTGCAGTGCAAAAAGATATGTACTGCTGCAGTACTCGTTGCAAAACCAAAAGCAAAGAAAGAGCACGAAACATGTGTATTTAGTGATATACAGTGATAAGTTGAATTTTCGGCCAATTTCGACGGCTGTTTCGTAAATTCCATAGGCTTTTCATTCCAAAATCTCGATTATCCGCCAGAAACACAACAACTTTTCTGCCAGGTCGTGGCATTGCGATTGACAAGAAATTACAAAATTTAAAGTTTTTCAAAAATTATTTATCCACGGTGTTTTATTTGCTTCTGGGTATCTTATTTACTGAACATCTTAACCTATCCTAACAAAAAAACCGTAATATAATTATTTACCTGTTTAAGTCTATTATGATGTTCCTTTCCTCCCACATCATGCTGCAAGCTCTGGCCATTTTTAGGATTATTTATTGTTTTTAATAAGTTTTAAAAATAATTTTTTTCAAAAAATTTTTGACTAAATAATCTATTGCATAGCTTTTTTATTATTCACGAAAATAGTACAAAAAACGGGCGGAACTCCGCTCGGAGAAATATTAATAGTATTTGGTAGAGATGCCGCTACTCTTTAATATCATGTTCCGATCTATCAATCATTTAGAGTGATTTTTTATCATTCAAGTTTCAAGATCATTTTTACGACTATCGATCTATCGATCATGTGAAATGATTTTTTATCATCTCATTTTTACGACTATTTTTATTGTTTCAGTTAAAAAATAATTTACAAAAAATAATTAATGTCATTAATTACGCTATAAATTATTGATAATATCAGTAGGTAAGTTATGTACAAAAATAGTGCTATCCATTTTTTGAAATGTTTGATTAATTTCAGCAAAATCAGTAGGTATAATACGATAAATTTTCACTGATTTCCCCCATTCGTAGATTTAATTGCTATGAATCCCATTATCCCATTATTTGTTCTAGAATAAGTTTTGTTAATCGTGACTGTTGTTATGTTTTACAAAAACTTTCCTTTTTCACATCTTAGTTTACTATTTATCTGTTACTTGTTCAAGGCTAAAGTTAGTTAATTTTTGTATATTTTGTAAAAAAACGGAATTAAAAAAAATTCTGCGTTCTTATTTTTTTTAAAACGTAATTACCGCACAATTTTAATTGGTTCCCTCATGTCTGCATTCTAATTTTCAGCTTCAGCCAGATATAAATCAACTATACTATAGGCACCTTACACTGGAACTCGGTTTATACATGAAGTATGCAATCTACATAAGCGTAACCATAATGGATAATTACCGTATCTCCTACTTATTTTTCGTCATATGCAGATCAACCGATCGAAATTTCGCGCGCTTTCGATCGGTTGATCTGCATACTACGAGATAAGTAGGAGATACGGTAATCATCCATTGTGGTGGTGACGCTTATGTATATTGCATACTTTATGTATAAACCGAGTTTCAGTGCAAGGTGCCTATAATTTTTCAAAAATATATTTTTCAATTATTACATAAAATTTTATAATAATGCATTAAAATATAATCTCTATATTTACTTTTCTTTTAAAAAAAATTTCCCATTAATATATTCTTAAGTAACATCACATAACAACCTTTCCTTTTCTCTTATAGACTAGTTCTGAATGGTGTTTTAGTGTAGGAAGAGGGTACAATGACAACTAGCGCCAATAATATGTAGGGGGAAATTGAGAAACAGCGGGCGACTAGTACATTTTACGATTTTAAATATTTCAAATATTTATTGGTTTAAAATCTCGACCCCTCCCTTTAAAATTTCTTAAATACTTTTTAATATTACAAAAGCAAAATCATTTTTTGTGGATTTTTAGTTTTTTGTCGCTTCGTAGGTACGGCGCTGCTGGCGCGCTTAGTTCCCACTGTTTTAATGTTTCAACTACAGAAAATACTTTTATTTAAAAGTTTGGAATGGACTTTTTAAATTTTAAATATTTTTGCAATAAAAACGTTTAAAAAACTATTTAGGTTTAAAATTAGTTTTAAAGCACGAATTTCAACTTTATTTTTGCTAATTTAAAATCATTGTTCACGAAAATACTATTTTAGTGATGATTTCTAACTATTGTGATGTTTAATTAAAAAAACCTAAATTTATTTAGCACGAACCGATATATTAAAAGACGTCAACATGATGAAAGATATCATTGTGTAGCAATATTATTAAGTATAGGTTAAAACCAAAGTAACTAAGAAAATTACGATTTTTTCAAATTTTCTTTTTTCTTTTTGTACCCTCTCTCGTACAGTAAAAAACGCTTATTCAGAACTAGTCTATTAACTACGTTTGGTTTAGAAATGCATTGCATCTCAATTAAGGAAAGTTTGTGCATTGCTGTGTGAGTCTTAAGCAATCCGAAAGCAGCCGGTGGGAGATCTTTGACTGGCTATGTAATTTTGATAGATTTAGAACGATCGATTGCAGAAAAAAATTTAGTAAACAAATTAAAATTTGCAATTTCTAAAATGCATTATATACTTCTAGAATGTCAGCTGCTTGTTCAAAACAGTATGAAAAGGCAATGTTTATGTCATTAAGTGAAAGCTTTTGATTTTTATCCATTTTTTTAAATGTTTGATTAAATTCAGCAAAATCAGTAGGTATAATACGATCAATTTTCACTCTATTTCCCCCATTCGTAGATTTAATTGCTATAAATCCCGTTATCCCATTATTTGTTCTAGAATAAGTTGTGTTAATCGTGACTGTTGTTATGTTTTACAAAAACTTTCCTTCTTCACATCGTAGTTCAATCTAATGTTTAGTACTTATGTAACATTTTGGAAAAAAAATCCCAAACTTTTATTTCTTTCAGTGGCTCTACTTTTTTTCCGGTGTACCACACTACCGCTTTAAATCTAGCTGCTCGCTTATAAGTTTTAGAGGTAGTAGTTTTTATCTCTTAAGGCCGGTTCACACCGGAGTGGCAGCTGATACCTGATAGTGAACGCGCGCGTTTACCTCATTACACCCTCATTGTTGCTGCCGTGTAAACTGTGTGCGCTGTGCATTAGCTATCAGCTGCCACTCCAGTGTGAACCGGCCCTTAAAGTTTTTTAAAACTTGAATTTAGACATAACAGATTTATATATAGAGCTTAATTAAATAACAAACAAACATGTACGTATAAGTGATGTTCCGCGGAGTTTCGAGCTCCGGAGCGGAGCTCCGTTTTTAGTAAGTCTATAGCAACCCCCGAAGCTCCGGAGCTCCGTCCCATATTTGTACTAATTTTATAAATAATTAAAAAGTCATGTCATAGATTATTTTGTGAAATTTTTTTTTTTTTTAATTGATTTTTTTAAAAAACTTCGTTAAAACGCTAGAAATAGTCTTTAAAGTAACTTAAAATGTATTTCAACTTAAATAAGCTTAAAATTCCTCATTTAAGGGGCGTAGTTCCGTAGCTCCCTCCGCTTTAAATGGCCGGAGCTCCGGAGCATGATATTGAAGGGTAGGAACATTACTAGTACGTATACTTGATCAAATTTAAACAAAACAACTTAATATAATAGTTAATACAACTATAGGTTTACTCTGGATGTTTTTAAAAATGATGTTTATAATTGAACAAAACCTTGTATATATAGTACATTTTTGAAATGCTTAGTAAACATTTTTTTGTATTTTTTATATCAGTAAATTTTCGTGAATGGTTTAAAAAGTACTGATTTCAGTGAATGGTTTAAAATTTATTTTAATCTATTTTTGCATTTCCTATCCGGATAAAAGCGGAGCTCCTGCATACCATACATGGGTAAGTTGGTCCGTAGTGGGGGCAAAGATGAACACGGTCACCGAAGCTAGGGGCAGGGTGTTTACCTCGGGTAGATGACATTTCAAAATCTAAGCACGGGGGGTTGACCATATATGGGTACGGACGGGGGGGGGTTAACCCCCCAAATTCTTAAAAGAGGGGTTTAACCCCCCACCTCCAAATTCTTAGAAGGGGGTTTAACCCCTCCATTCAGAAGTGGGGGGGAGAAAAGGTTACCCCGCCCCCAATTTTGAAAAATGAAGAAAAAAAATGTCTCTAAAATGACTTCTTACTGCCTCCAAACTCAAGTTTTGAGGTGAATGTTTTAAGCAATAAAAAGCTCAAAAATGCAATAAAAAGGGCTTTTTGACTTAAAATTAGCGTTTTTTTTACCTGTTTTTCCTTCAAAATCGAAAAACGATATGGGTAAAATGCACTCCAGAAAAAAAAACTATATGGGTTAAACGTAAACCCCCATCTCAGAATTTGGGGGGAGGGTTAATTAAACCCCCCGTGCTCATGTATGCTACATACCACCTCATTTCAGCAGTATTTCCCTGCCTCTTTGTTTTTCATCTAACTTTCTGATGCAGATTTAGCTTCCTCTTACCTTCTGCTTCTAAGTAGCCCTGAGTCGGTTTTTGTTGCCCTAAGACCTCTTTTGCAGCTAACTTCAAGGCAGGTTTTGCTGTCATTAATTTATCGTGTTACTTATCGGTTTAAGCTATTGCTTTACCTACGGTCGTTTTTTCATACCCTAATATTTAGTAAATGGTTTTTTTAATACCTATTTAATTTAAAATTTAATTTAAGAAACGTTTAACACAACTGTAATTGACTTTGAAATTGCCTGTGACAAATGGGGCACCAATTTTCGAACCCACTTGGATCCTTTTTCGTAGAAAACCCCTGCTGTAGGGACTGCAATCATAATTCGAAATTTTTTTGACATATCTTCAGCTGCTTGCGGTGTCGCCACAACCACCGACAAAAATAGTAGAATCAGTAAACTTGCGATAATTGTAAGAAGTTTTTCCGTCACCATACTTAAATAAAAATTTAGTATATAACACTGAGTTGATTGATACGTATAACTTTTTGTTGAAGTCCAACGTATATGATTGGTATGTTTTTATCAGCAAAACTTCTAAGTGCAACTGGGGATAAAAGAACAAATTATTATTTTTAAGGCAAGCAAATTTTTGGGTTTATACTGATTTATGCTCGGTTAAAGTGGCCTGTCCGTTTATCTAATAATCGTGTTTTATTGGATTATAGATTTTCTTCGCTGGCGTAACCTTTCAATCCAAGTCGCGCTTACTATTACGGGTCAGGAATTTCCTGATTATTCCTTAAAAATCCTCAATGAACTTAATTATATAGATTTGGCTTCAAGATTTTAACGATTTGGCTGTTTAGAACAATTTTGTAAATCATTTTTATTACAATGTTGTTTTGATAGGCCATCAAAGTGAAAATATCAATTTTCGTTGGAATATCAAAAATATATAATATTCCGAAAAATGGAAAATTATGTCATTATAATGGCATATAAAATTTTTGCTATTTGACCTCTTCGCCATTCGCCATTAATTATGTAAATATAATTATATAATATATAGACCTGTGCACTGCCCCTCGGGGTTTAAACGGGGGGCAATTCCAAAACGGGGGGCAACTTTTTTGGACCGGGAGGAATAAAACGGGGGAG